>DWKA01002507.1:0-10572 GCA_018249155.1 Panoquina ocola ocola
ACTTATCCCAAAAACCATATTTTAGTTAGAACCAAAAACATATTTTAGTGAGCTATAAATAAAGTATGTAAATAAGGTTTGTTATTACATAATTAAACTACTACATTTTATTTTACTTTTCGTCCAACGCCCACAACTTTTGTTATTGTATCCGAAACGAATTTTCAATCGACCCATTCTTTATTGCTACATCCCGTCAAACAGACATAACAGACGACCTTTTTCGGGTTTTAAAGTGCCAGTCGACTCCATAAATTAGGAAATTCGAATTTTCTACGACGACGATGTATGACGATACGGAATCTAGAGGTTTAATAATCAAAGTATTTTCTACTACTATGTCCATTATTTTCCTTGTTTAGTGATTGTTTTCTCTCAATATCTCCGTGATTCAATAAGTATGCGAGCAAGTTTCCACAGCGCACCTACGATCTTGTTATTTTAACTGTGTACAGTGATTATTGCATTCGAATTTAAGCCGTATTTTATTTCAATAAAGGCTTAGTTCACGATGACACTAGAACATGAACATTTTCTTTAATAAATGTATTTGTATCACCGTACTGTTTGGTCATCCCTGACCGTAATCCGACAAAATTCAATTGCAACTTGCAACCTATAACCTAAAAACCTCATTATACCTACATCCATTTACTACTTATAGTAAGTATTATACGTAACTGTAAATAAATTAAAATTACGGTAAACAAATACAAGTCATTGTTTTAAATAATTAAATGTTTGAATGAATGAATGAATGAATGAATCTTTATTTGCGGTAATTGTGGTTACAGGTACAAGTTCTTATAATAAAATATATTGGTTCTCACAATTAGCCATTTCCATTATGGCATGCAAATGTCAATTATTATATACAATTTGATACTATTATAATGTCAATACATATTATTAATACATTTTTACATTCAGTTTGTTTATTCCATACGTTATTGTGATGGTTCAGATCCGCTTCGGCCAAATTCCCGGGTGTTGGGTCATTGTCTTCATCTAAAGTTACTTGTAATTCTACACTACAACTATTCTAGATTTACGCAGCTTACGGTTTTTCGATTTTGGATACATGGATTACATGTTGCATTAACTTGGGTTTCGAATGGTAGTATATCAGATGTCGCATATGTAATGTTAATGAGGCATAGAAATTCATTGCTTCTCTCTGGTTAGGCGGAAAGTTTTCTTTATGCATATACTTCTTTGAATGCATTTCTTTTATCTTAGAAGTATTATATAGGCAATTAAACGCATCATTTTCCAATAAACGTAGATTTCGCTAATATTTATAAAGTGTATTATGCAGTATAGGAACCATAGATAGGAACAAAATAAATGCACATAATTCCCTATTATGAAATAATAATTAATTACCTACCAACAGATTCCTTTAAAACTTAAAATTGGAGTAAATTACGGTCTATTTCTATTTTGACAAACACATCATTAACATCCAACAAACATTATAAGTCACAAACAAGTGCTATCTCTATTTCATCTTGGCAACGAGGCCGGTCACAAACATTTATTTGTGATTTTGCATCGCGCAGTAACATTCTATCCTTAAGGCTATCACAGTATGTGTTAAGTGATTTGAATTGCAAATGTGACATGAATCATGCCCCGACAGTCCCACAATGTTACTTGTTACAACTAATTTATGAGCCAGCGTCTATCCTGACCATTAGATTCTGATCTAAGCTTAACCATCAGTGACTTGTAGCATCGTAGGCTTGTAAAGAATACTTTGTACAATTTTTTTTGATCTCTTTCAAATTCTTGATGATGTTATGGTTGTGTCGCTTTCATTATTGCACACAGAGAAGAAGAAACATTTATTCATAATACAGAGATGTAATCGGATAGAACAGATTATTTTTCTAAAGTCGATAATTTGCCTATGTTGCTTGTCGCTGAAGCGTCACAATACTAAGCGCATATTTAGTCTGCAAAATGTTGCATGTCTTTGCATTTACTTACCAATTAGGATCCTCGCAGATAATCTTTCAACGTTAACTCACTCACAGTAAGACCAGTACCTCATCCTTCTGATTTACAGTTTACATTAAAATGGTCATCTAGCATTTGATGTAAGAAGATCTTCATTATAGGCTATCGCTTGTTCAACTTTTTCGCAACTGAGGTGTCAGGAAGTAATCTGAGAACTATTAAGGCTACTGGCCACTCATGTTGGGTTTTTGTTGGCAGCCTTATTATCAGCTTATTTTGCTCATAAATTCTAGAACCATTATCATCAAAATATAGGAGGTAAGGTTGAAGTAATAAGTTAACTCCAAGCGTTACTTAGGTAATACTTGATTCAGCGAAGCAGACGAAATTAGTTACTATTTTTATAATTTAATAATGCAACTTCAGAATTGCATAAAACCATCAAAGAAGCTACCAAAATTGCATAATTCCTGAATGATTAAGTTTTAACTAATGCAATATTTTAAAATGACGCCTGTCCTTTTTTGAAGATCAAATTATTTTCATAGCTCATAAATACGACGAAAACGTAATATTTGCCCAAAAACAACAGATGTTAGCGAAATATCATTGTATTAAAATAAATATCGGTGTATCTCATAAAGTTGAACAGTAACATCAATGTAACCTGCTCGAGATAGCCATAAACTCGAGTGAGTCGTGTTATTTGGCAACGATCGAGATATTGTCCTGCAAAATCTGTGTAGGCTGATCGCGACTCAGACAACCCATAAATATGGCCAGGGTGAAGCTTATGTAACCGATAATATCTTGAATATAAAATGTTGACAAAGTAGTAGTAAAAAATCTGACTTAAATATGGTTTTACGTTCCGTATGCTACAAATATTCAACTTTATAGTAGTGGTCATTACTTATCCTTTAACCATATTTCGTAGTTATGTAAAGACGATAACTGAACGATATAATCAACATGTTCTATGCGTATTATTTTACGAAGTTTTCTAATTTTCGATTTTTTTCTAATTTTATTCAATCTCCACAAGACAGTGTGCGGCAGTTCCACAGTACATGCTATTTTTTACCACAATCAACACAATAGCATTTGCCGAATAAGTATCCCAATATCTCACAATAGGCGGCACACTTTCACTGGATGTTTGACTACATTAAGGAACACTTTGAGAGATGAGTCTATTCATAAAGTTTTAACACGCTTTTTATCATTTTCATTACGTCTAATGTCATACTTAATCATATGTATTTAATCTGAGGAGTTTCAATCCTTATTATCAGGTATTTTATATTATCCTGCACATCTAATCTCATATAACTTTACACGCATTCAAGTCAACTTCAAGTCACTTGTAAATAACAAGTGTCGCAAGTTTCTAATTTTATTATCATCCTTACGAAATTTAAACACAATTATGAGTAATTTAACTCAGCTGTATCACTCAAATGATGGTTAATTGTACATAAAATAGTATATTTCGTTATTTTACGATGATATTGAGATTGCAATCGGTTAGGCTGCTGCAACATCTTTATGACTTTTCTCACCATTATTCAGTCAACTAGTATCAACGACTCCATTGTCTTTTTAAGAACAGATATCTTAAAGTATGTGGCAATTCTTTTTTTATTGCTGTGGAAGCTGCAAACAGATTTATATCACATCCAACCTATCAATCTTTAAAAAACTTAATTAAAATCACAATTATATTCAAACTCGGTTACAATTGCGTCACTATGTTCTACCAGTAGATCCTTCTATTTATTCTGCTGGCAGGATAATAAAATAACAGCAGGAATTAAGAACATAAAATCAAAACAAAAAGTTGCTTTTAGTACATGATTGGCCCACCGCACGCAATCCGAACAAAGATCCAACCGACCAACTATCAAGTAATACGTTTTAATCCTTGAACAGTTTTAATAGTACCTACATCTTAAGGATCCCAAAGCAACAAAAATGTAACCAGTAAAAATCTCCAGCAAAATGGCAATTTGTAATCACTGTAATTGAAATCGTTAACACGTCATTTACTTTACAACAATTACTGAACTAATTTAAAAGCCTCAATAAAACAGAACTGCTGATTGAACTGCAGTTTACTTTATTATTTTTTCCTTTAATGTAATTTACTTAGCCGCAGGCTAGGCCGGGCGCTTTACTGGGGGATGTTAAAAATGCGAACGCAAGTAATCATCATTAGTCAAGCAGTAACAATGTAATGGCCAGGACTGTAAGGAAAGTGAAACGTGGAAGATCAAAGGAAACGAACCTCAAACAACTGCCTGCAATAATAGTTACGGCACCTGACAACAAGATCGCCATGAAGATCAAACCCAACGACGAATCCGAACTCAATTCCAGCGATGCGTCCAACGAAGCCACAACTTCAAACATTAACGGGACAAAAATGGCAAACTTCAACGTAAACCAACTCATAGCGGAGCTCTCTGAGAACTCAAAAGCTTCCAAAACCGAAATAGAGAACATACAACGAAAACTACTCCATCAAGCGAATGAGATACTAAAAGTTAACGCATTCGCCAATCACCAACCGAGCCCAGAACCGAGAATAATCGGATCCACTCAAAAGTACATTAATAATAATGGGCCCGTATATGGTCGGATACCAGTCACGGCTCCCAGAAACGGCGTCCAAAATGGGCCCAACGGAAACTTACAAAATCGTCGAAATGAAGCAACAGATAATGCTGCTCAGTTAGTCCCTGAAAAGCTGCAGGACTCAGTCAAAGATAACGCTGGTGCTATGATAAGTATCGAGCGAGAAAATATGCAAAGGGTCAGTATGATGGCGGACGCGGGAAGAGGTTTTTTCTACGAAACGGGTTCTGTGAGCCGCGCGCCCGCCAGTACGCGCGCCGCACCGACCAGAGGTGAATGTCTTTTGATATTACAAACGTGAAGTCATTCGGTGTTCTTGTTAAAAATCTTTGTTTGTTTTGAGTTCCGACCTTCCGAAAGTTTTGTTGGTTTCATTGTATTTAAGTATCGTATCGTGTGAGTGAATGAGCCGTGTTTGTAACGGTTAGACGAGTCGCTCGGCGGCGGATGGTCCGGTATGTGTCCTTGCCTCTTTCTTGTAGTTATTGTGTCTATAACAGATCATTTTCAACGTTGCATAAACTTGCACTTTAAACGATATTAAATCAAAAAACTTTTTTATCGTGTAATTTGTTGGCTAAGTAAATGTATGAAAAACTCAAAAACGTTTCGCAATTAATTAAAATAATGTACCTACATATATTATAGTAAATGAATTGCACTTCTGTGCGCAATGGGTACCGGTGAAAACGAATGCGACGGAAGATAAAATCTATAGAACAATCTCTATAGATTTTTATTCTATAATAAAAATACCTTTTAATCATCTGAAGTGCAATCATATCTTTGTGCCTAATTACATACTCTTCTGATGGTAAGTGCTCATATTGAATTGAGTAATATTGGCAGGTTCTTACTAACTCACTAATTATAAGCTACATTAAACTACTCGTAAAAGCTAACTTACGTATTTTATGGTTAATAAATCTTATATGTATTTCTTTTTAAAATACATAATTATAGTAGTTAGCCTTAATTGTTTACGATGGTCATCCATTTAAGACCTAACGCGGCTTTTATGACGTTATAAAGAATTGTCAGGCTTATAGTTTTCTCCTTATATTCTATTTTATGGAAGCAAGTGATTGATCACGGGTAACAGGGGCATAACTTAGAAAAGAAATCAAGCCATCAAAATGAAGTGTTCTACCCTAAAATATAAATTACCTAATTCATTTGAAAATACGAGGAGTTACGAGGATAAATTTAAATATTTTACCATGATGTTAATTCTATATAATTCTTCAAAATTATGCACAGATTATAAAATACAACATTTTATAGTATAGGGAGTATTTATTTAATATTTAATTTAACCTTTCTTGATATTGGTTCTCTGAAATTGTATTAAAACCATATCTGATTAAATATTAAATTATTAATATGAAATTAAATAAACCCATAACTTATGTTATAATGAGCAAGTTAAGAACCAGAAAAGGAATCAACCTTCATAAAATATACTTAAATACCGAATTAACGAAATGACGGAGCTCTTATGCAAATTAATTTTAAACGGCTTAATTTTGTAAAATGCGTTTGTCGTGTAGCAGAATCCCGCCATTTTAGTTATCCCATAAAATGTTACACCAACATGATAACTTTTATTAGGTATATTTATTGTAAATATATATTAGTGATTTCAAACTTACATCATCATAAACACCGAACATTTTGACTGTTAACGGGTACTCACGATTTATTTTACGACGTATTTTATTATTACCATGGTTACAATGGGACAGCGATAACTTGACAGACATCTTCACTAAAAAGAAGACAAATTTTTACCGCCACTGACCGCATTACAGACAGAAGCATCTTTTGTTACCAATAAATACATTTTATGAACAATAATTTTAAATGAAGGCACCTTGCGAGATAAAGATCTAATTAAAACAGAATACAATTACAATTATTCACCTGCTATGTTAATTGCATAGATACTACCCTAAAAACTACCTTATGCCACTTGAAGGTAACTGCACTAGATGTAAACTAAACGTGATCAATTCTCGATGTTAACATCCGATGTTAACTGAACACGATGTAGATAACACGATGTTAGTTACACGCGATGTTAACTGCTTCTAATATAGAGTCCACATGTTATGTAGAAGGTCATTGATGACCGGGGAACTACGACAAACCACAAATACAGCGAAATGGTTGTAAACGCACCCACAAGTACCACACCATTACCTCATGAGAAAGGAAATGGTGCATTACCACATCGTTTTACTGAGAATGTCGTCCGAACAGCTAAAATAACGTTCCTCAGAGATGACTCATAAATGGGACTCTACATTCTACATGTCACTTTATCGTACCCTATGGATATTATACAGTCACTAACTCACTAGCTTCTACCCGCGGCTCCGCCCGCGAGGTATATCGGGCTGCGATAAACGCCATTTATTAACAACATCTGGAACTAAATAAAAACATCTTCGAACGGGAATGAGATGTTTTACCGCGGTAAAAAGAAGCCTACGTTATTCTCCAGCATTCTAACTATCTCCACACATATAAACCATAAAATATTATTATAATAATTATTTTTCGACGTGAAAGACTGACAAACAAACACACTTTCATATTTATAATATTAGTATGGATGTACTGGTCTATGTGTCTAATTTACTCAGATCCATGGTTACCATGGCTTTAACAATTTTAATTTGTTTTAGTCCAGATGTAGAATGAAAATACATGTTATTATCTTGTGGTATCCCTTCGAGTACGGTAAGCTAAACGTAGGGACGTTTAGTCAGATTTGATTGGGAACGGCCACTTGTCGGAGACATGAAATTTCCAAACTGTTACCTCTCTATGATCTTCCCTCTCAGTGTGCGCATGTGAGTCAACTGAATAGAAGGATAAGCTTTAGGAACGCACCGGACGGCGATGCTCTTAACCATTGTATTGTCTGATACCAGTAACTCGTAAAAGCGCTAAAGCAAAGTAGCTGAGCTTACTGTGGCGGTAAGCTGCTTACCACAGGAGGCAGTAAATTATTCTGGACAGCTATGGCTACCGCTCACGATCTAAGGCTTTGAAGTAGTTTGATATAGTCATCGGCACGGCTTGGCAAGATCTGAAAGAGACATTAGATACGCAGAATGTTCTGCGCATCTAGTTACAGTCAGTTGACTCTTTCAAACTCTTGCCAAGTTAAGTGTCGAGGACTATACTATATTTCACTACAATATAGAAAAAATAAGATCGTTCTTGATTTCAACTACATATTTAATTGCCACAAAAATGCTTTTATGGTAGTTGATATTCTTTTTTAAGCCTTATTTTTAACATGCCATGTTTGTCACTTTGTTTGTATGAATTGATTTAGTTACAGTAATAGTTCGACATTGTTAAGTTTCAATGAAAGTACATTTTCGAGAGGAACCTCAACTGGAATCTCTCTGGTGAACAGTAGTAATACTACAAAAACATATTCCTACTTATTTAATCTATTACTCTACAAAAATAGTTCTAAGGATAGCTAAAGATAAATTTAGCTGTATATTTATCTTTAAATAGTTGATTTATATTGTAAATAGAGTGGTTCCAATATCGGGTAATACCAATAACCAGTCCCCATCAGACTACCGTCCAGACATTTGAACCGGTCCATTGTATGCGTTATTTATCGCTTAAACCAAATTTGAATACATAAATTACTGATTTGTGACACATTTTAATACTAATAGTGTATTTATACGACTTTCTTATACTTCTAAGTGGATGCTAAAATATTTTGGTATATTTCGTGTTTGGGATGAATGGTATTATGTTAAAATGTAGTAATTTAAAAGCCGTATATCATCATAGAAATTATTCTGAGATAGCATCTAATAGTTTTCTGTTGATAACATATTCTTAATGAAGAACTGCTTTTAATCTCTTGCGAATCATGGATAGTTATGACAGAACAAAGATAAGTGTTTCTCTTAACCGTTGGATATCCTAGTTCGGGTGTTGCTCTTAAAGTTTTATTTATTGCTAATCATACGCATTCTCCGATGCAATGCCTACAGCGTACGATCTATAAATAATCGAGAATGTCCACCTACCTTCCTTTTAACCGCAAGAAGCCACCATATACTAGTCATTATAGATTTAAAACAAAACAGATGCCTTCCTCAAATTGTACCAGTATGACATAAACAAAAAAAGGTTTAAAACATCTGCTGATCGACAGAACATCACGTCACTCTAAAACTGACTTAATCGCTGACAACTTAAAGCTGACTTCTGTTTACTTCGTTTAAGCTAGGGGCGTGCTTCTTACATCAGCCAGTTAAGTAATTTACAACTTTATGGTTTTATTCTTTAAGTTGGAATTCACGTAAAGAGTGCGGCGGAAACACTTTCCCAGGTAGACCTGCGGCCATGAGACCTGTTCGTGTAAGAATGGTTGTTTGTGGGAAAGATTATAGATCTACTAAAGATTATATGTGGTCTGATCTACTTCACTAGTATTTTCTACATGTGTATCAATAATTCATGTTAGAAAGAATGTAAGAAACAGGTTCACATGATTATTTAGGATGTGAACAGTATTTTTAATTAAAACTTTTGTTTCGCTTGCAATGTTCGTCAGTTTGTTGGGCTGTTGAAGGAGAAAATCTTTTTCCGAATTTGCGTACACTATATTCTTCCCGAGGCGAAGCGAGAGCGGGCAGCTAGTGTTATATACTTAGTTTACTTAATCAAAATAAGCCCTAGGCTTTCTTGTAATAAATCTAAGATTTAGAACTGTTCTCGTTCGCCAGAGATTGTAATCCTAAACAAATGAAGTCAGTTTTGAAACGATATTGATTAGGTTGTGACGTAATAAACTTGCTCTATGTCTTTATCTTGAGTTGACCAAGAATTGAACAAGAACTGGACCGGCCTAACTAAGTCCACTAGTACTAGGAAACCAGTGCTCAAACACTAATGGAGATACAAGTTCCTATGTAACTTTTAACTCGCGTACGTTGAAAAACTTAAAACATCGATTTAACTACTTCAAAGACAGTTGCATCTTTGAGATAAACTGCAGTTTGTCGACTATTAAGTTCTGCGTTCGAATCCCAGCGAGGCTAAAATTTTAAAATAATTTTTAAAATTTAAATTATGAGTTTAAACTTCTCTTGATCTGTGTGTATTACTTACTACCTAATGAACACAAAAATAGTTGGTTTAAAATATGAAGCATACCTATAACCGAATAAATAAAAAAGTAATATAAGATATAAAACCGAAACTGATTAGTGATTTGTCACTGATAAATGACAATTTAAAATAATACCGCACCAACAAGTGACCAAGTGAACTGTGTGTCGACCAGTCAGAGCGTAGTGGCCTAAGTGTTTGCTAATTAGACTGCAGCGACCGGCACAGTGTTTTGGCGTAATTTGTTTTCGAACAAAACTTATAATATTACGGATCTATTGGTTATATGCTCGTGTTTTTAAATTAACAAACAATAATTTCAAAGAAAAGAATTAATCCAATTCTTGCGCCATCGCCGCCCTCAATAATACATAGTATAATTAATTCAAAGCCTTCTATAGCACCTTACGCCTGTCAAGACATCCAAGCCGCCCTTGGCCTGTACATCATGGTAATTGTAGTTTAGTTTTAAATACGGATAATGCCAGTCAATCACGAGTCACATTAAATCAGTTTGACACTGATCTTATTTAGTAACTAATAATTTTCGTGGTCTAATAGTAATTGATTCGAGTTGTTGTCATTATGTATTACTAGTTCTAGGGTTCCGTAATAGATTTATATAGTACTGCTTTGTAATGTTCTCAATTTATTTTCAACTAGTGGCCCGCCCTCGCTTCGCTTCGGGAAAAAAAGTCTCACTTCCATACAAACTTGCAACCCCCATTTAACCCCTTTAGGGGTTGAATATCATAAAATCCCGTCTTAGTGAGCACTTACGTCCCTAAAAGAACCTGCATGCAAAATTTGAAA
>DWKA01002508.1:0-10572 GCA_018249155.1 Panoquina ocola ocola
AATATGCAACTATTTACAGACTTACAGCTGGGTATCTCGAATTCCGAGGTGAAATACCTAATTTGACTGGGCTATAGTAAGAATGAAAAGCTTTCAAGTTTCTCAATAGGTACTTACTGTGAAAACGACGTCACAAATTGAGTTTGGAATCTTTTGATTTATCCTGAGAAGTATTTTGTTCTCAGATTAGGTAAGTTTTTAGTTTTTTTCATTACTTATAATTTTATTATGCTTAACAACATAATTATACGACGTAGAGTCATTGTTTAAAGTACCTACCTAAGCTTTTTTAATAAAAGTAATAAATAGAAAAACACCACAAAATGGTATTTACATACATCTGTTCATTATTATTTTACTTTATATAAAAGCTAAAGTTTAATTGTATTTGTAAACTATTTTATTTTAAACTTTATGCGGTATCTTAAGTATTATTGAAATATCAATGGCTCATAAATATTTATAAATGTAAGCGATACTAATTAGTAGGTGGGTATAATGTTGAGTATTCCATTAAGATCTGTTATTAGCCCTTATCATCATCATCGTATCATCCATAAGGTCAGCAGAGATAATCTCACGGACCTATTCTACGCCTACGAAATAGCTTTATTTTTTGATCTCACTGTGCCATCTCTGTTGCCAGACATTTTTAATCGCTAAATCGAAAATATCATGATACTTATCAGATGTAGGAGCCGATAAGATCTACCGCAGTTTAAATGGGACAGTTATAAGTGCAATATTTTAATTAATAAAAATGGTAGGTACGTAAAATTGTAAAATATCTAGAATTGATAATAGTCTCGTGTTTAATTTCAAGAGCAGGTAATATTTTTAGAATGGCTTATTTAAACAGCAAAAGACATTTTTACCATGAAAGACGTTAGCGGAATAGTGACGTTACAAATAATTTTGGTGAAAAAAAGACGTAATAAGAAATATGAAATTTCATTAAGAAACGTGACAAATAGCTAATTAAGTACAGGGAACTATTACAATATTTTGAAACCCAAATGTGGAGAACTAAAGCAGAAGTAGGACATATAAAAAATTGAGAATAAAGACGAATGAATTGGTTTCCAAATCTGAAAAGTTTAGGCTTTGTTATCTAAACAAAAATGTGACCGTGTAGAAGCACGGAATGCTAAAATCATAACCCACGGCCCTCCGTCAGATATTGACTAAAAAAAGAAACAAAGGGGGCGCGTTCGCACGCCGAATGACAATATTTGTCCGAAATGAACCCTTGCTGTCGGACGCACGCACTCGTTATGCGTTTAACGTAATCCGCATTACAGCGGCACAGCTCAGCTGCTAACGGCACAGATGTCCCGCGCAAATTAATTGGAAATGTCAAGTGCACGAGAGCCGACGCCATCTTGTCCCCCCATTCTTTATTTTTTTCGCGCGCACGTGGCTGTTATTGGCAGACAGCTGGCCGAAAGCGCGTGTACAATTTTTTAACGTCGATCGAGCGTCGCGAACGAAACCGTACCAATAATTGTCATTTGACATTTGACATTCGCGCGGGAAGGTGCGCGATAGATGTGCGTTTGGATAATGCAGAAATAATGGAGTGACCTATTTAATATGTAATTAAACATCGCGGCCGTTTCCGGCAATTAGATCGGCCGCGATCAGTGTTAAATTTCCTTCTTATACAAATTTTATTTAGCGGGGTCCGGAGCACCTTTCCACCAAACGAATTTCGAGCACCTGATGGCCGCCTGATGGAGCAGCTGATGATGGACTCCATCCATCCGACACACCTTGTCTTTAGTTACGGAGTTTCCTTTTCGTAATTATACACCATTTTAAATTGCGACCAGTTGCGTCTTGTAATTATGGCGACCATATCAATTGTGACTCATCCCATCGTTATGTCTGCTCGTTAAAATGATATGGGATACACAATTACACGGCTTTCGTATTACTTTTTATACTTACCCATTTTATTCGGTGTTAAACCAAAATATTCACAGTAGATAACCAGGCAGATACTAAAAGAGCACAATCTACTTTTATCGACACATAATAAAAAAATATATTTTTATTTTTTTAACTATGAATTTAGCGCACGGCGTGTTTCTAATATCTTTCCAATAATTTTATTATTTAGGTATTCATTAACTTTGAGTTTTTAAACACATATTTTTAGAGTTGAATTTGAATTAGGTAATACTTTGATATGACTATTCATATTTTTGACCGACGTAAAAAAAAGGTTCTCTGAGAACAAAACAAAAAATTTATTTAAAAATCAATTTAAATAAATTGATTATTTTTTATAAAATATTGTATATTCATGAAGGATTTTAAAATAATCGATTATTAAATTAATTTTTACTCTGGTATGTTTTCGATATCTCACATCCCTAGGTTCTCAATTGAGTTGCATTTTTTGTACTTGGAAAGTTGTATTATGATTTATTTTATTTCATTTACTTAATTGGCAATAGATATGTATTCTGCGATAGGAAATATCTTACCAGAATTTTCAACTAAGCCGACCATTATTCACTACTTAACCGCAAAAGTGTTACCACCTCTCGCAGCCCAATTTGCAGACGATACCAATAATGAGCTGTTAATTGGCAACACCAACAGTTTCGAACAAAGCGCGCATTCAAAGCTTTACGTAAGTGTGAGGCGGACGCCCTACTTTTGGCTCAGCACAGATGCGTTCGATTGAGTCACTTAGATAGTATTTTTATGAAACTATTTAATACCTATAAGTCGTTTAACATAAGAACTATTTACAATAATTAGGGGTCTAAACTTAAGATAGAAAGGTTTAAGATAAGTCTAAGGCACTTATTTAAACTTTCCTCAAACAAAATTTTAAGGAGCCTTAAGTTTTTTGTATATATTTTTTTAAAGTCAGACTGTGTCCAATTGCTTGTTAGTGACATGACTGTTGATTTTACATAAAAAATCTGCAAATCATTATGATTCGATATTCTTAAAGATACTTTGATTTGTAACTTGTCGGATTACAAGGTGCTCTATTTCAAAAAGTTCCGGATCATCGTCTTAGCCCTTAGGCATTATATTCTATAGTTCGCCAAATTCGATAATCCATTGCCATGCAAAACATTTGTCTAATTACCGCGTTTCCACTATATTTTGTTTCATAAGCTGCATATTGTCGGAACGTTTGAACGCATGCATAGAATTTTCGAGACCGAAGTGACCAAACTCTTCTCACCTCAAGCCCGACATACATGTTCTGTTTACCTGGTCTGTTTGCTCGGCATCAATGAGGCTTTGTGCGCTGCACCGGCAATCAATTAGCATCTCAGCTGCGGAAGGAAGATTGTAATAACTTCCTCCCGTTGTTCGTAACTTGGACGGCTAATAATTTCCCGGATTGATCTTGGAAGCCGTCCGGCTTAGTCATGGCTAAAACTTAATAAATTACTGATTTATCATTTTGGACGGAATTTCTTTAGATTTCATGAGTTAATTTGATGTAGGCGAGATTTGGAGAAAACCTAAAATGCAAATTAATGTACCTGCTAAAGGTACCTACCAACTTTAAGTGTTTTGCATTAGATAATACTTATGTGTAGCAATTAATAACTTACATTCCAAGTGGTAAACAAAAACCATAAAAACTTTCAACCTCTATATATTATTATACTTTTAAGTTATGGATAAAGTTATAAGCACACAAGTCAGTCTTTCCTTATTGTGTGTTTAAAAGCAATGTGCATTTCGTAGTTCTAGATTTTATACTTAACGACATTTTCTACCAGTCAACATTGAAGATGATGAAGTCGTAAATACAAAAAAAAACATATTTATTGACATAAAATTATAAAATTCACCGATCCAATGCCACACACCATTACACCTTTTATTTGACACACAATAGTCCCAAAGTGTCTAATAGTCGGTGAATTACTTGGAGAATTCTCAAAATCACAAAGGGTGTCAATCCACTGGCAGTTCATTTGCTGTAATGCCCATAATCGCATACACAGCACAAAGGGTTCCGCTGTCAAAACACAAGTATACACGGCTCTTAAAGCTCTTCAAATTTTTTGTACTTCGCTGGCAAAATGTATGAAAAAAGATTTTATGACGGCGCTACGCTCGGACCGCAAATGTAGCCGCTGCGAGAGACACCATGATTTGTGATTAAGTCGGATATAATGAGACTTTTGCAATTTTATTTTGATATAATTATTGTTGTGAGTAATTTTGGCCTATTGGATCACCAATAATTATTTAATTAAATAAATTAAGATTGCTCATGAGATTGGCGACTTAACGGGACATTTTTTGAAATAAAAAAATAATGATAGGCGCCTGATTGAAATGTATTGGCGATATTTCATTTTGACATGTTATCAGCAATACACGAATTTCTAAAACGAAAGTGTGAGTATAATATTAATGTTTATTTTTATAATAATGCCTTTAGCAGTAAATAATTAATAAAATACAACATTTTACTTTAATTATAATACGTTGTAAGTCCAGATGTAGTAAGTCCATCGTTCGGGACGATTTTGTTACCGTGTGGTCACCGTAGCAAGTGTGACTGAGCGAGAGGGCATTAATAATGTAGCAGTTTTTTTGGTCGGCTGTCGTGTAGACTTTGTGAATCGCAACATTACGCGATTTTAACCGATAACCGTAAACTCATTGGGAACGTATTATTTGTTAATTTGAAAAAATATGTATGCTTTGCACGCTATAAAGATTAAATACAAGTTAAGGAATGTGAATGGATGCAGTAGAATCTTTTGAATATTCATATTACATTGTGATAAAGTGGGATGTTTTTTATATTTATTTTTTAACTAAACAACTTGAGGCTTCTTAAGAATCTTGTTAATAATCTCAATCAACAAAAGGAATGTTTTAGAATAAAATAAAATTCCATAAAGCATCCACGGTTATCATACTCGTAGGTACATCCAACTTCACTCATCCCTATTGTATACGCCAATTTCTTTTCATTACAAGTTAATCAATGCGATTATGATTTTTAAATTGTTTTGTATGATCCTTAATAACCAAAATCAATTCAAGATTCCAAATACCTAAAGCGTGATTGTTTTCGTTGGACACCGCGGCCTGCAATCATCTAAATTGTGAGATTCGCATCACGACTCACGATCGACGATCGGCCCGCTAATCGCTCGCTTTCACACGAACAAAGGATTGTAGGATTGGAGGGGGGGGGGGGGGGGAGGGTTATTTCGGCAAATTATTAAAATTAACTTGGGAACGAATAGCAGTTTTGATAGCTGATAAGTTATGCTTGACATTAATCCCATCGGTTTTTTTATGTGTCAATAATGCTGAGCTGATCACCTATCGGATGTAGAATCTTGTTGATGCGGCCTCACCGTCCATGGATATTAACAACTGAAGCCAAGAAAGAAGAAAGAAATAGAATAATGAAAAAAGAATGTAGAGTAAACGAGGTATCATAATTCCCATGTTACGTGGTCCCCCTACCCCTGTAAGGGGGATTATTATGTTATAACTGTCTAAGTCAAAATCCATCTTTTTAACACTCAGGGTCTCCGTCATACAACGGACCCCTAAATAACAACCACGAATTAGCATGGCACACGATACATAACTAGGAATATTTACGATTTTTTGTAAGCTTCAATCCATATATTCATATTCCCGTACGAGTAGGTACGAATACGGGTTGGTATTATTACAAATTTGAATAGGAATTTTGATTCATTTGCATTTTAGCACATCAAAACTATATTGACTGTGCATACATACAGTCATCGCGACGCTGCGATGACAAGACGCGTTTTTTTAATGACTGTACTAAACTACTAAATCTATACTTCTACACTATTATCATAAAGAGGAAAAAATTGTATGTTTGTAACAAATTAGCTCAAAAAGTACTGAACTCATTTCAAAAATTATTTTACCATTTGAATGCTACATTCTTACTTAATTTTCATATACCTAGGTTATATTCATTACAGGATTAAAAAATAAACGTCACCCCTAGTGAAGCCGCGACAGATCGCTAGTATAACAGATACATATATATATCAGTCCGTTAGTAAGTGGACTTTGATAGTTCAATTGTATCTTTCCTGGTTCTGGTATGAGTATAGTCAGAGTTGACAGGTGGTAGATATACAAAAAACATATCATTAAGTTTCTTTACCAAATTAAGCCATTTATTATGATAATGAGCACACGTTCATTTAATAAATTGTCATTAAAATGTATGTTGACTGAATTATTCATTGCCTTTGCGTTTCAACTTTCAGGCAATACCTTAAAGCCTAGATCATCGTATCATAAGACAAGCAAATATAAGACGAAATAAAGAATATTCCCCATTACCATACTTCTTTAATCCAAGATAATTCGCCCTATACTAATATACTAGACCAGTGGCCCGCGCTCGCTTCGCCTCGGGAAAACTTCTCCTATTCATCTTAGCGTGATGTTAGCCTATAGCCTTCCTCGATAAATGGGCCAACTAAAACTGAAAGATTTTTTTCAAATCGGACCAGTAGTTCCTGAGATGAGCGCGTTCAATCAAACAAACAAACTCATCAGCTTTATAATATTAGTATAGATGACTAGAATACTCGCCTTTGCTTCACTTCGGGAAAGACAGTCGGTACATATTCACACCCTTTTGGGCCTATTTACGGGATAAACACTATCCTATATCCTTCCTAAGGATTCAAAGTATCTCCATGCTAAGTTTCAATAAAATCTGTCCAGTAGTTTCGAAGCCTATTCAATTCAAACAAACAAATATTTCCCTATTTATAATAATATATTATAGTATAGTATTTAGCATAGTATAGATTAAACTCTGCCAGAGATATGCGAGGTAGCGAGGAAAACATCCACTTTAGTCACAGACTAAGACACCGAATGATCGATCCTTTCTTTCTATGTAGGTATATCACTGTGAGATCTCATAAAATACGAGGTTAATCTAATTTTGAAATATTTGTCAACAGTACCTAAGTAATTTTGTAAAACAGAAATGTATGCGCTTTTGTGCGTGTGTAAAAAGTTAAAAACTTCATTAAAAATTTAAAAGCTCTTTAGGTAAGTATGTCTTTTATTACTAACAAAGAATGATGTTTTTATAAGTCGAACCATTTCACATAATAAAATATTCGAAATATTTATTTCGATACTCATTAAAATAGTAAATAGTAAAAATATTAGTTTTTATTACAATTTTATTTTTAATTAAGTATTAATTACTACAAGCAAAAAATGCGAGACCAGAATGTGTGGTCTAAAATCCCAAGCATTCGTAATAATAAGATACATAAAAATATAGTAAAACTTTTATGGTCATGAATATTTTATGAACACTGGAAGATCATTAAATAAATTTGAATAAAATGGTTACTTAGTCCAGGCTACTTGATAAACACTAAGTACGAAGTTACGGACCTCTCGCATACCTACATAAAAGTTTACTGAGCTTTACCGGTATGCTAATACGTATTTTTTAGCTTAGCGATATTTTTATATTCATTTAATATGTATGTAAGACCAATGGTAACTTTTTACTGTCACTTTTGTCGATTGAAAAACGGAAATTTGCAATTTAAATAGCGAAATAAAAGGAAAGTTAGGGAAGCTGCACGGAAGGCAAATTAATTATTTAGGATCTGCAATAATTAACTAGTTCATCATTAAAATGTTTTCCATTCCTACATTGTGGGGATCAAAATTTGTAGCACCATTTGGTCATTTAATTGACAAAATAATTGGATAGAAAATCTTTAAATAGGGACTCCTTAGTCCCAACGCGCACAGAATAAGGCACGGCGAAGATACGGCAAGCTCAATACTATCTGAAGTGACTGACGTCAGTGACTCACCGTAACTTCGCCGCGCCTTATTCTGTTTGCGTTGGGCCTTAGAGTCCTTAGTAAAAGTAGCAGAAGACGCTATCCTAATATTAAAATGTTGTCATGAAGAAAATGGGTTGCTGATTGGAGGGACGGAAGAATAGAGAGGATGAAAAAAGAGACAGGACAAGGAATGGAAAACTAGGAAAATTCAAAGGAGAAAGCTTAAGGGTTGGTTTGACAAACAGCGCAGTTGATTGAATAGTACCTAGTAGTTATACTTTGAAAAAAAATAATTATATTTTTTGATAAGTGATTAGCATTTAGGAGTTTTCGAAGTAGGTGTGATGATATTCGTTGACAAGGTGTTAAATGTTAAATCATTATACCGCATCCATTTTGAATAGTTGTATATGTGATATATTTCGTTTAAAATATATAAAGTATATGAACTACACTTGGATACTATATTGTTGTAGTTCTATTCTGTAAATTTAAGTTGATATTTTTTTTTTGAGTACCTACTTAAGTACTATTTATTTGTTTTAGTTTGTCAGTGGACTTAGGAATAAGGACTACAATTATTATATACGGTTTTTAGGTTTTATGTTCCTAGAACACGAGGATGGCTAGGTAACTACATTTTAAATACATTCAGTATTAGAACAACAGTTAGCAGTAATTATAAGAAGGAAGGGGAAACAATAAAATATGCAGGAAACGGAACAGGTGACGTGACATTTGAAGCCCCATCATATTTTTTCCGAACGTTACCTGCGTAAAGAAAGACGTTAACACGGTAAAAAATGATAGACGTTTTAATTAACTTCCATACAATAAAATTTGGCTAAACACCCTATTAAAACTTAACTTTAGATTTTTTTCATTATTAATGCAAAATGCTCTGTCTGGTTTCTACATCCATTAAAAAGCATGGTAGGTATGTAAAGAAGATAAAATATAAAGTAAAATTTACAGTCTTATGATTTATGAATCTGGCACATAATATCTTCTGAGAAATAATATGAAATAACAACAATTTTATTTTAAAATCGTATTCAAATACCAGGCCACAGACCTCAATGCCATAGCCATAGAGTCATAGATTACAAATTTAATTTAACTTTTCTTAAGTTCGTCACAATTCTTATAAGTTTAGTTAGCAGTTGTGCATTTGTTTAGTTGGTTATATTGTATTTATATTTTTAATTGCAATAAAATCTATTTCATTTCAATTTATTTCATAGCTCCGCCAATTACAGGTCCGTACGTTAACAAAATTCCAAATTCAAAATCTGACATCCTGATTTTTTTTAAGTCTTTTTCCAGCTCGTGATCATAAAGCTGTTGAGATTGCGTTCGCGTGAGTCCGAGTGGAGACCGCTGGGGAATGCGCCCTAGGGAGTTCGCACGACAGCTGGACTTTACCAACCGGTCACGAGATAGTCGGGGTACTCATGAGAAATGGGATTGGTGGATAGCCTCAAAACTTCAGGGATAGCCACCAATATTAAGTGATGTGTCAGCAGGTGGTTTTGCCATAGGCTGATGAGGGATTACCTTTGGATGTTATGAAGTATTGATTGTAAGTAATGGATATTTTGTTCGGTATTAATAAAGACACTAAGATGTGCTCAGGGGTTTCTTTCAGCATTTTTTCTTGTTATTACTTAGGAAGGTGAAAATATGTGCTGGTGCTGAGGAGTTTTTTTCACCCTTTTCTCTCGTAGATGATCTCACTGAAAGCACACAGCATCAATACGTAAATTATCTTTGTTTTTTAGTGCATAATAAAAAAAAACTTTTGTTCCCCCTTTCTACACAACTAACATTATTATGTCGATACATTGATAACAATGTTATTGATAACGTATCGGTTTTACGTATCGATTAGGGATAATCACCTTATCTTTGTGTGTATCACTGTTCGCTACTGCATTGGAGAACTCACATGTGTGCGAGTGGCGTAGAGTTTAAAGGTGCTGCCACAACAATAACACTTTGTGTTAACTAATGTTTTAAAATGTTTCATAATTGATATATAAAAAAAAATATAGCTTTGTACCTACTAGAATTATCTGTATTACGACTAGTAGAAACAACTTTTTATTGTCACATAGATGTCTGCCCCGTCCAAACATTTCGTAAGCACTAAAACGTGAAGAAACACTAATTTAAATAAAAATCCGAAAATTTAAGATTATATTGTGTATCATAATGTGTCGGATTTTTTTCAATAACCCGCATGAAACATACTTATGCAATAAAAAAATATTATTAAGTATTATATCATTGACGTGAACAAAGAAGCAAACTATAGCACCTCAAAGCCTCAAATTGATTGATCAATTTAATATCTTTATAAAGGTATTTTGATCAGGCATTCGCGTGATCTAAAGGAATGATAACTGGCCAGAGAAAAGTAAAGCCAGGGGTTCTCACAGCATGGCCGGGGGACAATGCTACACGGGAGGTAATTACTTGCTAATGGCAGGGTAATTCGATGCTCAAGACAGCGATTTGGTAGTAACTGTCTAAGGAGCCATATACTACTTACATATGCGGCTGTGGGAGATTGTAGAAACAGATGTCTTCGTATTTACATACCTAATAGTACCGGTACTGGTACTACACGTAGCTTGGCAAAAGTCTGAAAGAGACAGTTAGATGCGCAGAACAAAAAGCAGAGCAAAATGACTTCTGCGCATCTAATGTCTCTTTCAGACTCTTGCCAAGT
>DWKA01002509.1:0-10572 GCA_018249155.1 Panoquina ocola ocola
CTAATAAGAACACTACTAAAATAGAGCCGAATAGATCAACTTACTTCACGAGGCCAATGACGCTGCCACATATAGTCGTGTTGCTATAAATAAGGCGAGCACCCTAAGCGGAGACTGAGTTATCAAAGGGTATTTGAACACTACGTATTAACAGTCACAAACTAGATGTCTCTACGGCGGTACACTACCCGGGTACTGAATTTAATGAATGAGCTTTATTTATTGCTTGATCGTGACTTTATCCATTCAGTTTTCAGTATTTAAAATAAGCATGTATTATTTATTTTATATAATATTATTATAATTATTATCACGCGAGTAAATATGACCTAAAAGTGTGTACAAGTGGAAATGTAAAACTGAGTGAACTAATTAATAACGTTCTCAGTTAAAATATTTTACAAAAGCAAATGAAAATATTACATTTCAATCGCGACGGTAATTAAATTTATAAAAAGAACAATAAGGATTTCAAGCGAACGCGTCGACAGAAACCCGGAAACCGGAACTGACGTAGCGAGTAGCGACCTCTTGCGGTGCGGAATGGAAGCGTGTTTCAAGTAGGCACTGTTCGTAAATGTTCACGCTATATTAAGTACTTTTCTAAGAAATACCTCGCATGTTACCTGTGAAGTGAGGAATGTACTCGTATACATTATTTAATACCAGTTCTCAGTTTATTACATAAAATGTTTTATAGTTCAACCCTTACATTAAAACGCTCGTTCGTTTTCACCATTGCAAACATTAAAGAAAATGTTTTATAGTAGCCTTTACATTACAAAACGGGAAGTTTTACAAACGATAATATCTTTTTTTTCTCAGGCATATTACGAATATCGTGTTTATTTTAATTTTGTTACAACAATTTGTAGGTTATTGATATTCATGACGTGATTTACATCATACAGTTGAGCAGCATTTGGTCCAAATATAATTAACACCAGAAGTATTTTTTATTATTTTGATTGACTTTTTACATCATAATTTAGGTATAACATTTCTAGGCAAAAGGCGAACTGCAAGAATTAGTACAATATTCAATGAAATTCCCTAAGTTAAAATTTGAAATTGCATTAACTCCAAAGTGACCTGACATCATCTTTACAGAAGAACCTGACTGACTGTGTCCATAAAACTTCAAGTTAGCATCCTTAACTCCGCGATGGCCGGTCGCCGCTATAAAATGGATTCCAGATAATCTTCTCAGTAAGCTCTTTTGGAACTTTCCAACTTGCTTACTTGAAACTTACAATTTTGATCCTGCTGGGAAAATACTTTCGAACAAGTGGAGATGATTCGAGTGACATCGTGAATGACTGTCATTGGCTTTGTTCTTTAAGAGTCAGCCGTAAAGTGTATAAAGTTTGCTTGCAAGTTTGGAGTTAGTTTTGAAACGGATCTATTATTTAGTTCTTAAATGGAAAATCATTGTTGATGTTTACGGTTTTAGAGATGTCCATAGGAAGCAGTCATCATGAGATTAATTTCATACTTTCATTTTCATTACACCCTTCTTGGTCTTAAGTGTTGAGCCCATACAAGGATAAATGCATTTAAAAGGTTAAGTAATCTTACTTACCTAGTTCATTTACGATAAATATCTTTTTATCGTAAAAGTCGAAAGTCATCTGAGTGTGATCTTGTCTTGAGGCAAGTGAAAACTAGAAAACGTAGATCTTCGAAATTCGAAATGTTCTCATATCGACAAATTAAATAATAGGTAATATTTAATTACGTATCTACATAAAATCAAGAAGCTTGATCTGAGCGAGATTGCGACTCTGATTATTAGCAGGAATGATTTTAGTAATTAAATTTCTTAATTAAAAGATCGGTAATAAAATATTTATCCTAATAGATAGGGATACCTGCTTGAGTGACGTGGCCTAAATCCGCAAATATTTTTGTAGTACGTAATGTTTTCATTTAATTTCTTAGCGAAATATAAGGCCCACTTCAAAGCGCTTATCAAAGTGGAATCCAATTCCACTCCGGATCCGGAAACACGCAAAGAAGGAAATTCGGCTATCGTATTGGAGAGGCACGATAAGGGTCTCATTGCGTCCTCTCGCTATGTGATCCGGTGTTTCCTTTGAAAACAATATAGACGAGAGTTTCGGATTCGATATCCGGCGATATCGAATTTTTAGAGGCGTTCTAGTTTTATTTCGATATGCGGATTTGTTGGAGCAAAAAATCAGTAGCAGAATGTTTTATTGCTTTGTTAAGCGTTATTTGATCCTTAAGTACCACGTCGATAGTAATTAATACTATAGACTGGAAACCAGAAGGCTTTGGCTTCAACTCATTAATGGCTCACTACAGTGACAGTATTCCACCATGCTTCAGGGTAAATCGGGGGAGGAGTGCGTAGCCAACCCAAGTGTAGGGAGACGGGGAGATTAGAATTAGGTTAAGGTCTATAAAATAATGTTTGAATAACAATAAAAATTAACGTACGTTATAACTAGTTAATTTTATTATTGAAACACATTTTCTTCAGGAGTTAATTACTTTTTAATATTACATGTAGATAATAATCTTAATGTTAGACCTGCTACTAACTTGAAATTAAATTCAAAAGTAAAATAACACGATATTTACATATGAAAGATGAAAGTAAATTAGCGTGTGTTTATTCGAATCAGACGTTTATAACACATCCCAAGCTGGCAGACGTTTATGTGACAGATACATGTTTGTTCTTGCGGTGTCGGAGACTGCGATGTTTAATTTGTTTATGTCTGAGCCACCCGCAATACCAAGCTCTTGGGATGATAATGAGACCCTTAATTTGGTTCATAATAATCTATACTAATATTATAAAGAGGTAAAGTTTGTTACTTTGTTTATAAGGCCTATTCTTCGGAAATACTAAAGCGATCATGAAAATTCGGTATAGTCGGACATAATGTTTATCACAAATGTCTTTTTCCAATTGAATTAAAATTATCTGATTTAGAAGTTTTTCGAAGTTTTGCAAAGTTAGTGGTTCCGGATTTGATTTGAAATCAAATCAAGTTAAGTCTGTAGTTAACTTAAACGTCGAATCTAACCATACAATATTTTTTTGTTTTAAAGAAGATAATCAAATTATTTTATTAAAATATTTTATAAAAATGTAGTACAACCGCTTCATAAACTCTCATTAAACTAATTGTAGTTAACTGTTATAAACTCCAATAAATAACTGCGTTCAATTCTGTTACCGCTTGGGTTCAGTCATTGAATACCTCCATCTTGAATGGTTTCAAAGAACGAACAAAACCGCGCACCACTTAGTTCTTATAATCTGGTTTTTTGTTTTCGAATGTTCTAGAAATATCTTCAAAGTACGCAATTACTTTTCCATTAAGTTATCTATTCGGGATTGAGTTTCAATTATAGAACATGATTACGCTGTAAATACAAAGACAAAAAAGATTTGTCTGATTAAAATTGTCATTGTCATTTCTGATCTTACTTATAATACTCGTAATAATTCCTATGTACTTGACGATATTAAAAACGACAAATTAGGCCAATATTTTTTCTTCTCGCCCACTCAGTCACGAACCCACTGCGTCTTACGAATTAACAATTCAAATTTCACTCTGATCTTTAATCGCTAGAGAAATGCGTGCGACTCGGTTTCGACTTTGGGGAAAATGTCACGAATCGTGGAGAGGATTGGTCACGTACGGTATATTAATACATTTTGATGGATTATTGTTTTACGTTAAAGTAACGGAAGAAATACGTTCGGTTCTCTGAATATTCATAGTCATTATACTTAAAATAAACTCGTGTATTCTGTTCCGCACGTGCGAACTGTGGGTTGAATTTCTCAAGTATTTCCGAGCGATACGAGAGGCTTGTAAGAGGTCTTCAGAGCCGGCATTGCCTCGTTGACTTTGTGGAGTTGCTTGTCTTTAGCTGATCACTTATTATCAGGTGGTCTATCTGCTTTTTAGTTCATCAAGTCATTAAAAAATTAACAGAGGCCTATACTTACCTTAAAAACAAAATGTACATACTTTATATCTGTAATATTTGACAATAGAGAATCTTGATTTGTATTGATCTGACTTGTACCGCTACACGTGTGAATTTGATTTTTATAGATATTAACATAATTTATACACATTTGTGACTAGCTTATAGCAATTGTAGGGCATTTTTATTAAAACTGGGTTACCAATTAAGCTACAAATCAATCTATTGTAAAAAGTTTTTAAAGGTGATTGATGTATTAGGTATATTGTTAAAGAATGTGTTGTGGTGTTTAATGTAACAAAATGATACAACACGAACGCAATATTACTTCCACAATTGCTAAAGATAATCTTTGAATTGGTCCTTCGAGCCAAGTATAAGGCGACACTAAAATTTTAAGCGCAGAACTGAAATTTGCAATAAAATTATACGACTGTTTTACAGTAATGCGATGCCCAACTACACTCAAATGTGTAAAACTTGCTTCTCCAATGCTCAGTGGGTCTAACGAACCGAAATTCAACGGAGACGTTTCGAGAAATTTCTAGAACGCTCTAGACTCAAGACAAAGAACTGAAAGAGCTTGAGTGTTTTGTTTTCGTTTCCAGTTGTTTTAGAAACTGGGATAACAAAAAAATCGCTCTCAAGAAATCTCAACCTCTTCAAAATTTTAAAGCTTCTTGAAATAAAGTACGTTTATTTGGGTAAGGCAGCATTTGTAACTAATGTTACTAACGAAGCGCTGATGCATTCTAAGAGACTACGAGTTGACTGCATGGAGTAAAGAGTCAACGAAGTAAATTAATACGTTAAATTCTAAGTTGTTGACGATAGTAACGACGAGTTAATTCTATGGCAATCGCGATAATAATGTGGTGGTTTTCAAGAAGATAATAATTAAATTTTGTCGTAAAAATTTTTGATGAAATTGTAATGAATAAATCATTAACAATGAAACCGACTTAAACAACATTTTACCCATCACAAGATCAATTTAACCTTTTCTGAGAATAGCCAATACAGACGCACAGACAAAAAGGAAATCTATTAAATAATTATATTTTATTATATTATAGTTTCACTCAAATTTTTTGTCATTATAAGACACTGGTCCATTACAATATTTTCCAAAGTGACTTATCGCAGAAACTTTAAAGTGCCTTAACACCAAACGTGTCATTTTATTTGGTGTCGTGACGTGACGACTTTAAGGCCTCTTGAAGTGGAGAAAGCGGGCTGACCTCCTTCCCTCCTTCCTCGAGGGTCGGATAAGAGGCAAAGCGGCAGGTGGCTCGGGGTTCCTCTTTGTCACTCCGATATTACGGAGACTCATTATAGACGAAAAGTCTATTGACGCATTTCAGTAACAGATTAAATTATAGTACGGAAGTATAATGATAATAATGATTACGTGTTAATTATATCAATTGCTTCGATGAAGGAAAACATCGTGAGGAAACCTGTACTTCTGAGAGTTCTCCATAATGTTCTCAAAGGTGTATGAAGGCTGCCAATCCGCAGTTGGCCAGCGTGGTGGATTATGGCATGTACCGTTCATATTGTGAGAGGAGACACGAGTCCAGCGGTGAGACAACTGTAGGTCATTATGATGAACACTAAAATACGTTATTATTTGTCACCAAAAGTATATCACATATTGTTCGCGTTTGGATAAAAAAAACGGCAACATATTATCCATTATTTTCAGGTCTGTCGTAACTACCGCTCCATCCCGGCATCGCACGGGTGGACATTTATTTTTTAATCCTGTATTTTATAGCCTATATTGATCAATAATAATGTAGCATGAAAGAGTTTTTTAATCGGCCCAGTAGTTTTTGAGGCAATTCATTATAAACATACAAATGTTTCCCCTATATTGTACATATAATATTTTATTACAAAATGAAATTTATTCAGAAGTTTGTAGCTGGTTTTTTTAGCCGATACTTTCAGCCAGAAATTGTTACCCATTAACTTTCTGATGCCCTTTATTGTTAAGGTCTATGTGCGATGGTGGTCCGTTTCTCTAAATTAACGGGGACAATACAAAGGAACAAAAAGACATTTTAAAATGTGGTAAACATAATTTTCGATAAAAATCGTCAGACATTTATTTCAAAAATAAGAAAGATAAAAAAATATATGCTGAGCTGACAAAAACCTGTCCTTGACACGAAGCTTTGTACTAGGATAACATAAAGGATGTTAGTTTTTAGATATCGTTGTTTCGGCAACATGGGACGGGTCGTGTCACAATATCCCGGCCCAGATTTATCCTCTCGCGTCCCGAATTGGATAACAATTGTTACATATTTAGTGGGTAACTGTACATTTATGAGCGAAATACACATTAATTAAATAGATCAATGTAAAACTGCACCAATCCCAATTATAGATAAGTAAAAAAATATTAGTGACGTTTTTTAGAATAATTTTTTATCCAAATAATTAAGCTCTATACGACTAGCTAATAGTCAGTGTAACAATTCTTATATAATTACATAAAAAATAAAATTAACTATGGCCGGTATTGAATCTTTCCTATATAATTGTGACCATGTACCTAAATATCACTTTATATTGATTGAAGTTTCAATAGATGTCTAAAGACAATAGCTTTCATTTTCCACTCAGCTAACTCATCGGCTATTTACATGAAAAATGTAAGGCGCTATTTCACGTAAATTAGATAACGGAGCGTTGAAATTATTCTCCAAACATTATTCCCCGTATTTACATATAACAAAGAACACGTTCACAGGACGTGCACTCCGCTGCAGATTCACGGCAAAAGGTATTTACGCTTAGTTCCCTGTTGCATAACTCTTCATTTCCTGGCTAAACATGTTCCGTTATTATCGCACTGGGATTTTACTAACGGCTCCTTGGTGCGCAGGAAATTTAAATTTGGGAAGAGGTAAATGGAAATATTTAGGTGAGCGCGGAAAGAGCGTGTCACCAAACCGACGATAGATTACTACGACTAATGGAACTTACATTAGAAGGGACTCTTAGGACGTAGCTTGAACCCATTAATGCTCGCTACGGAGCTACGTAGCTCTCCTCGTAGCTGAGGAAGCCAAGAGCACGCTCCACCGTGTTTCAGTGTGAATTGGTTGAGAAATAAGTGGCCAACACAAATATATGGAAGGTTAATCTAATTTTGAAAATGGAATGGATGGCTTTACGTCATGATTTCCGAAGCTATCAAGAATTGTAGAAACTTTTTCAATAGAGGTCATCCATTACCTCGCGTTCGCGTGTCTTAACATAAGTCGCTAGGCTATATACATACACTTCTGTATATCCTAATATTAGTAGATGTACCCACTACATAATCAAGGACTAGAACACGTAAGCAAATTACAACGTTCCTTACTTTATTACCTCAATCTTACCTTATAAACACGTTTATACTGGTGATCTAGTTAACTTGTGACGGTATCTTCAACGCCTGTAGTATCTATAGAAGCACAAAATAAACGGATGAATACTGCATCAGTATATTTGTATGTGCGAGTGACCTATTAAAAGGTGTTTCCAGTCCGCGCTTGACCTACTAAAACATTTTTCTAGTCGCAACTATTAAAATCGTTTCTTTCTTCATTTAGATTGTTACTTCGTTCTTGTATAATGGAGTGTAAAATATATATATATATTTTATACCTGTTTTATATCTTACAATAAACCTGAATAGAAACGTAAAAGTCATATATTTTGAGACACATAAATTAAAATTAAACAAAAAACAATACAATTGTATCGATAATTATGTTCGTCTGCAAGATGTTAAACTTTTAGTTATTTTACTTTTTGCTATATTTTATTTGTTGCTAAAAATAAATTAGTAATTTACTCCTACCTCCCCTTCTACACTATTCACTCCACTCAAATTCTGTTCTCCATTCTATTTCAGAATATTATATTTTTTCCTCATACGCCTACAATACGCCTTAAATACCTAATTATTTTAATAAAACTACATTACTCAGAAATAAAAACCCCTGAAAATCTTAGGCTAAGATAATGAATACCATTTAAAAGCCACTTAATTTGATTTTATTGGAGTTACTAATGACGAATTCAATTTAACTACGAGTATAATAATGAATCTAGGATTACAGATCAATGCGCAGCGCTTACAAAAACAGGGCCGCCATCGAGGCGATAACTCGCGGAGAGATAACGGCGGGAGAACTTCTACAATTGCCAATGACTGCCAGCCCTACTGATAACATGTTAAGGCTATGTACTCAGGTTCGAATAATAACATCCTTCGTAAGTTAGGTAAAAGTATCAGACGTTACTTGGAGGATTGTTGCACCAAAAAAAGAAATGAAACTACTAATTTGTAGGCAAATAAACAGCATTCAACGAAAAGTTGGCAGTCATACGTTCAGATTGATGATAATTCTATCACTTTTGCCTGGTTTATTTATGCCTCGTCTGATCTTTTCTCGGCTGTAACAGAAAATCTACTTTTTCTATAAAAATACTTATGAATTTTGAAGTAGCTTCCCTTTTCAATCGTCTACTATCGCAGTCAAGCAAGCAATTTAATGTGGGCGATGAAATATGAGCGCACAAATATTTTTCAATACACTCACTATCTACTACGAGTAGTTATTTTATATCAAGTAGAACTTGTCGAAATAAAACTGCCAGTGGCGCTCGCCTTACTGTTGACAATTCTACGTCGAGTGTTACAGTTTTGTCGTGTTTTTTCGCTGAAGAGGCTTCTATGACGTCACATCTGGAGATGAAAGTGTAGTACATTTTTAAGCTATATATAGGTACATGACTCCAAATTACCGTTATATTCCAATTTAGCAAATTATTACCAAGTTAGCAAATTAATCGTGAACATCTGATTCTGCTCGGATTCTGATTCTTTATAAGATAAATAAATTATGTTTAAAGATAATAATTATTCTGGTGAGCAAGTTACAAATGACCTACTTTTGTGGGAAGATTAAACAATTAAAAGAGTAGAATTGTTATTATCAGTGTCTTCCCGAATTAGACATTCATCGGTAAACCGATTTAGAATAATTAGTTTTTAGGTGGATGATTTGATATAAGTGGAAATTCATTAAGTTATGTTAAACAATGTTCTTTTAACTCTGTCGTTAATTTCATAACGCTGCTAGTCGCAATAGCAATTAGCACTAAAAACTAAATAAGTATACCATTTTCGTTCGAAATTCACTCAATGTTCAAAACTAATTGTCCGGACAAAACTCTGTCATGTGACGCTGAATTTATAGCAAGAATGAACTTCAAAGTCGTTTAAGTGTCTTCTCTAGCCCGTTTGTGGGTAACTTTCACGAACTAACCGCAGCTCACTTTGACGTGGGAAGTCGAACCATTTTAATTAACTGAACATGTACGTAGTCATTTGATTAGCTGATAATAAAAAAGTACAAAATAATAAAATGACTTTGTTAATTAATCCTAATGATGTTGAATTTTACGTTCTGCATACAGTCAAGTGATAGGCATCGTTGTCGACAGTTTTTATTAAATTATCCCTCATCTTGCTATTCAGAATACTTAGAATGTGATAGATACGTTGTCAATATGAAACTTAGAGCCGAATATTTTAGAATGTTAGGAGATCTTAGAGGCATTTACAAGCTCGGCATCAGTTAAAAATATAACATTATTATTATACATACATTTATATTATTATACATTTTGTTTCATTATGTAGATCGATATCAATGATTTTTCAACATTTATCATGTTATCTCTACTACTTTACAAAACTTAATTATATTTAAGAATCAACAAAATTATTTTTTTTTGTTGGTTTTTAAGAAAATAAAAACTAAGGCACACCTACTTAAATTGTTGGTACCATAAAAAACATCCATGCACGCTTCGCCTTAACAAATTCGCTTATTTCACGGTCCGAACGGATCCACGTAATAAAACTAGCAAATTTCTTAGAGCGGCGATAAATTTTATTTTCCCCGCGCCTCGAGATATCGTTCGCGAGTTTACGACTCGAATACGGTATTAGCTCAATACTCAATATCATATCAAAAGGGCATCGATGATGTGCAACAATATCAAATACTTGTTCACGACGTCATAGAAATTGTTTAGAATAACATTATTATGTACATACGGCAAACAGATTAAGTACACAGGGTACACTAAAAAGATTTAATAGAGAAACTAGCTTCCGCTCGCGGCTTCACCCGCGTGGAATTTGACCGATCCCGCGAGATTTTCGGGATAAAAACTATCCTATTTGTTAATAAAACTTACCGTCTATATGTGTGCCAAATTTCATGAAAATTGGTTCGGCAGTTTTTGCGTGAAGAAGTAACAAATAAACGAACAAATATACAAACTTTCGCATTTATAATATTAGTAGCATATATCGTTTAATTTCAACACTTGACGATAAAATAGCAGACAGGTCTGACGGTAATTAGATAAAAAGAATACATTATGATGTAATTCATCGGCAACAAAGAAAACGTATTGTTTCTGTATAGGATGTTATAATGACACTATATTAAAGACGGCGGGGTGACGTGTGACGTCAGGAATCTCGGCAATGAACTCGCGCGCGAACTA
>DWKA01002510.1:0-10572 GCA_018249155.1 Panoquina ocola ocola
CCGATACAAATGTGAGTACATTATCATTCTATAACTTCCTTGATCTCTATGATTGTTGTTGATGATGTTGTTGTCAGTAAAGAGTGCGTGAATGTGTGATGTTGTTCGTAGAGGAGTGAGAGGGCAGCCGGTGCCGGCGCTGTTGCGCGAGCTCGTGCTGCAGCGCCTCGCGCGCCTGCTCTTCATCAACTTCGACACTGACACACCAAAGGTGAGCTACTAAAATTACTTTAAACTTATATTATCGCGGTCACTCAATATTTTCAATGTAAATTAAAATTAACCTGTCAACTGTCTAAGGACAGATCTGGACGAGACAATAGAATTTCTATTATGTATTAGAAATTCGTATTAGAAATTCTATTATGTCTCGTCTCTTGACAGTTCACAGGTTAAGTTTTATTAGGTATAAAAAATGCTGTTTACATTTAGTTGATTTATGCAATATTTTTCGCAACATATAGTGAAAGTAAAAAGATGTCAAAGAAAATGCTATATTTAAAATTTTATACGAAAAATACTATTTCAGGTTTCTTTTATTGCAATAATAAATGACAGTAATTAAATTATTACTTGAAATGTATAAAAATATCAATCTTCAAACATTAACCAGAATATATTTTATAAAAATATGATTAACGTATCTTATTCCTGGGACATCAACCTAAGTTATTCGTTTCTGTAAACACAAGTAAGTATTACGTAATGTTATATGAGTATTTGAAGGTTGAGTGACTACATAGGCGTAATCTGAGAAGAGGTCTCTTAGTTAATAGTTGATGGTCTTAAGTAATTGCTTCATTTAACTAGTTCTACTCAAGATACTCAGGATCAGATTCCGGGCGCCCACACAAATCCTGCTAAACTTTACTTTATTATGTAACCAAAGTAAGGGGTGTATTGAATCGATTTTAAGTACTGTAAATAGATTTAATACATATTACTACATTTTCTCTTTTAAAATTGTCGTTAGTTAAGTAGTTTTGTAAAACTTTTAAAATGAACTAGTTTACCATATTGAAACTTATTTCAGGTAGCAGTAATACGTTACGGATTTTTAAAAAAGATTTAAAGAGTTGTAATGCTTAAGCGTGGAATGCCCCTTTGACAAAACGCTATTTTCACCTCTTCACAAAAGACGTAAATTTTGTGCTTGTTCCTGTAATCGTCTATTCTTACTTTACGAGTCGCTTTTTTAATTTCCTCTGCGGCCTCCACAACAAGAAGTTGGAAAGCAATTACTAAACTTGAAATTAGTAAAGTCAGGACTGAAGTCTACCTAAATATTTCATACGTTGCATCGATTATCCCGCAGGAAAATCGAGTTATATCTTTGTACCCAAATTTTTATAAATCTTTAAATAACTCTCTGCATATTTGATAGGTGTTTTGACTATTGCTAGGTTTAGTGAAGATCTTTAAGGATGCAGTAGAGAATTCTCCATGTTTTTCTAAATGTTTGATGTTTGCCACTTGCACTTGGTCGCCTTGCTACATTGTGGCTTTATCCGTACATTGTGAGATGAAACTCAAACTCAGTTGTGAAAGGGAAAATTAACAATTCAGGGCTGGTAAGAAATGTAACAAAAAGAAAATAATGGAATGTTTAGTGTTCATTTGGGTAGAAAACTTTTAAAAGGGGGATAAAATAAAAAAATAGGTTAACAAAATTGATGAAACCGATATCTAGGCAGACATATCAAAAGATAAAATTATAAAAGTTTGAAAATTTGTCAGCAAACTTGGGGTACGAAAAATCTTTTGAGTTACAAATCTGGAAACTTTCGGTATTGATTGGTTTACAGAATTTTCTTGGTGGAGTTAGCAAGTCATTTCTTTATTCAATTCAAACCTTGATTAGACCTACTGAACTTTTAAAATTTAAATTTAGTTCGTTGAGCTCCGTTACATTTCTATGAGATTGTTAATTATTATTAGTCTTGTAATTGTTAGGCTTGTTAATTACATCGACCTATTGGAAAATTGGTAACGTGTTTCATTGTGCTGATTAGTTAGTCCAGAAAGATTTATTTACAAGTTCATGAAATTATAATGGTTTATTTTCGTGTTGGTATAACACAATAACATAAAGTAGCTTATAGTGTAAGAATATCTTTTTTTATTAAATCAATATTTACAATTTGAAAATTGAACTCTCCATTGTCGGTCAATTCCTGCTGATTTGTGTTTAGATACTCGTATTTTGAAAGTGATTTTATCATGGACCCAAAATAAAGATAACAGCATTCTACAATAACTAAATGACCATGACACGACCAAGTAACAACAGATTAATCATACTAAAAGGAGAAAACTTGACACGGTAAGACGTCGTTTGTATCCATTATTTGTCGAAGATACTCGTAGTATCCTAAGTGCTTTAGCGCTAAAGATGATGGTAATTTTAGACAGACCTCGCGTGAAAGCACAGGAAATATATCGCACTTGTCATAACAGACACTCCCACTAATGTTACTGCGAATTTTTGGCAATTGCAAAGCTTTTACTGTCGTTCCCATCCACGTTGCACGGCAATTTGGTGCTGAGTTAAGGAGGTTTGGTAGCATGGTTCTCTTGTAATGTAATCTTGATCTTCTTGAATTATCTTCATAACTTTTAAAGGATGTCTCGACAAACGAACCATAATGACATCATAGTCGCATCAATATAAACTTCTATATACTTATTATACTACCGATTCGCTCCGGCTATGTTAAAAATAAAAATGATCGAGTGGTAATATAGCTAGCGGTTAAGAACTTTATAAATCGAAAAGTAGTTTCGAAGACTACGTTCTTTAAACTAATTCACAAACCGTATTTATACTTCCTTTTTTGTAGTATTCGTAATTTTGACTGAATCAAATATTTTATGAGTCTGAGCTTCGATATTGTTGTTATAGCCATCGGGAAGTAACTTGGCAAGGTTCTGAAAAAGACAGTTAGATGCGCTGAACAAAAAGCAGAGCAAAACGACTTCTACACATCTGATGCCTCTTTCAGACTCTTGCCAACTTACTCGCCGATGACTATATCAATCATAAACATTATTTTTGTAAGTTTGTAGGTAGGTATATTAAATAAGTTAAGTTTTAGCTTCCGATTTAAATCCATTGTACCAGGGCGACAGCGGCGTAGCGGCAGTGAGCGGCAACATGCAGGTGAACCCGCGCACCGGGTCGCGGCTGAAGGCCGACGTGCGCTGCGACGGCGCGCCCGCTGCCCCCGCCTCGCCGAGGTTCGCGCGCCACAACCACAATCATCTCAGTAAGTCCAATATTTACTTATATGACACTAGTTACCGCTTGCGACTTCGCCCGCGTGGAATTTGACCGATTTTACGGGATTTTCGGGATAAAAACTATCTTCTGTGTTAATCCAAGTTACCCTCTATGTGTGTGCCAAATTTCATGAAAATCGGTTTGACAGTTTTTGCGTGAAGGAGTAACAAATAAACAAACATACAAACTTTCGCATTTATAATATTAAGTAGGATACCTATGATTATTAAACCTCTGGATACCGCATCGTCATACATCGACGTCGTCAAAAATGTGTTTACTTTTTTCTGCGTGACAGCGTCTTTTTTTAAACAGGTACGTTTTCTTTATTTGTTTGTCCTTCGGCTCAACAAACAACACCAAGGCGCGGGCAATTGATCAGATGCCAAGATTGGGGCCAGTATAGGGTGTATGGAATTCGTAACACCTTACTCAACAGACATAGGCTAAGATCTATAGAAACTCACTCTCTCTGATAAAAAATTTTGCAGTGGATTATAAAATTAATGAAGTATTAGTAAACAAACATCACATTTTAAACTAACTCTCAAATTATTTCTCAAATAAAGTTGTACGCATATAACTCATTAATCCTTTTCGCCTAATGATGTTTTACATAAAGATACTTGTTCTAATTAATTTTGAGGGTTAAAGAACCATTATTTTGATTGGATAAAAGAGCGAGTTAATTATGACTGGCAATATAGAACAGGCGGACCCAAGAAAGTTATTCAACTTTTCAGCCGCCGTTGTTCATACAAAACATGAATAATGATCAAGATTCGTTCAACCCCAATGAAGGCTGAAGGATGAAGGTTTTGTAAGCTTTGATACTTTTTAAGTGTTAATTTTTTCCCTGTACAATGTAGCCTGTGTATTATACAATTTAAAATTGTGCATTTAACAGGTATGTTTTTGATGTAATGTGCAATATTTTCCCGGTATTTTTTTTCCACAACGTGGTGGCAAATTATTTACCTGCTTAAATATTCTTCATGTGAAAAAAAATATTATTCATAGTGAAAACCCTATGAAAACGTGCAGTAGTTTTTGAGTTTATCGCAAATAGATCGACGCGGCGAAGAAGTTTTTTTTTATAATATTTTTATGTAAGGATTTTTTTTTAATTTAAAATTATTATAGCAGGTCGCAGCACTCCAAGCGCAGGGGCAGGTATGCCGGCGGGTGTGCCGGCGGGCGTGCCGGCGGGCGTACCGGCGGACGCATGCTGCGCGCCGATGTGTCCGCGCTGCTGCTGCTGCGGCTGCACTATCCGCGAAGCAGCCGCGCGCCACGAGCAGCGCGTTGCTGCCAACGAGCGCCTCGAGCGTGCCAACTTGGAGTGGAAACAGGTAACATTCATACATACCTAATAGTTATTATGCTTAAAAATATGTTCGAAGTTGAATTCTGTCTCGTTGATATAAGGTTCAAAACCAGTTGATAGTAAGCAGATTAAAAAAACGGTCAAAAAATAGAACAACGTGGATTGCTTCCCTTTCTATCACGTTTAATTGCCAATCTATTAGGAAAACAAATGGAGTGCGTTTTAGATAGAGTGCACACGGACGACGTAAAACTTCTGTACTGAATAGGCAAATAAGTTAGTTTAATGCTTTTTAACGAACTATACAAACCATAATGCATACTGAAAAAATATCGTTTTGGTATGTATCTATTATTATTTTATGTATTATTATTTGTCATTAAAATTTATAAAAAGGAATTAGTTTTCTGCTTAATAGTAGACATTCGTCAATTATATCTTTGAAATCAAAGAGCTCAAACCCTAGAGGAAGTGAATAACTACCAAAAAAATAGAAAAAGATATAGCATAAAAGCTTAAAAAAGATAAACTGATTTTCTTATAAACGGAGGAGAAAAGCCGGTATAACTGAAAATTCTTCGCCTATTTATATTTTCTCTTTGACGGAATGCACAATGCAGTACTTATCCATTTATTTTTAATGAATTTTTATTTTAAGCTCTATAATTAATCATTATAAGTTTTATATCAGCATGGACTAAACTTCACTGTACCCTATTATTCACCCCTTTTCTTAACAATTAGTGCTTGAGAAGTATAACCGTATAGTGCTTTAAATAAGGATCAAATTTCAAAGTTTCCTGCAAGTTGATTCGCAGAAAAGTTAACTTGGAGTTGGAGTAACGTAACGTCGCCATTAATATAAGTTTTATTTAAAAAATGCTGGTGCCATCTGCGTCGCATTTTCTCCAGCACCCGGGGCTGAACGATAGATTGTCAACGTTAATTAACTTTGCACTTTACAATATTAGATGAGATACGAGAAATATGTAGGTAGGTACATAAAATTCCATTTATACAATATCAGCCTATAAACTCTGACAATCTAAGTTGATTTTCGAATGACAAAAAATCCCATAACGCCATAAAATAATATACTTAATCCCGTTGAAAATTGAACCGTACGCTAATTACGTAAACATAAAGCACGCTTTTGTCGTTGTGGCCAACTATCGATTTTATTATGAGACTCTAGATACTACTAAAACCAGACAAATCAAACGAATCCATTATAATAGGTTTCTGTCGTTTCATTTCATTCCTATAGACTCCTCCTAGCTCGATCCACAGGCCAACTCTACGACTACTTATTGCATTACATTATCATCCGATTTACATGTGCACACAAAATTGCAGTTCAATCAGACACTAGGAAACGAGTCAAATTATCTTTGAATATTTGATGACGTCATATTCCTATTCAATTGATTTTACTATTATAATGATGAGTGTTGATAGTATTGGATGTTACCAATACCACAATTATGTGGAGTTCGCTTTGTGTGGATTGTGTGAATGATTGTGGTTTACTGGGTTCGGTTGGGTTCGTTGGTTATTTTTATTTGGGAGATATTAGTAATTGAGCAGACGCATTCTATATATTTTAAAGTATTTCTTTTTCGTATTTTTAAACACACCTGTCCTGATCATACTTTTACAAGATAGAAAATATCCTTTTACTGAATGTGAATTGACTAATTAACAGACCTGTTGTAAAACTAAGTTTAAAAATAGTTGGGAACACGTAATTATGTTCTGGATTTATTATTATCAAGAAAGTCAACATAATATTCTAAAGGTACAATAGGGAGGCTACACCTTCTGTCCCCATTAAAATAATAAAAAAAAATGATTAAAAATAGAATTAGTAGGTAGTCGGTTCCTGTTTTTAAAGTGTCTTGCCTTGTATCAGAAAGGACTATGATAATGGAAGTGGAAGTAGGTAAGCTCTGCACTGTACCTAAGTGCTATGCGGCGGTGTTGGAAGTGTGAGGCAGGATAACAAACAATTGGAACTTCTGGTAAGCAAATTTATACAAGCTCTTTGACTGAAAGGAATAAAGTGATTTGTATTTAAAGTTTTTATTGCCGTATAAGAAAAGGGTAACATTGGACATATACATAGGTAGAAAAAAGTTTAACCTGAGTAGGTAAGACAAGCTTAAAGCCCAAAAGTTTGTTTTAATCCGACGTGATCGAATCGACCGGGTTAAGCGAAAGCGGGCCCGGTTGCTAGTTGGGATAGGTTACCACTATTGACAAAAAATACGGTTATTATACATATTTCAGAAAAAAAACTTATGATAATAGTTGAACATAATATCCACTCAACCAATCCATACTACTCAGTTAGTATATAGGTAGGTCTATTAGGTCTCTATCGTTATGAGCACAAATCCGTTCCCTCAAGGGACCCGCTAATGGGTAAGTCAAGAGGGGTACTTTCACTTGAAAGATTATAGGCACTCTATTCTCGAGCTGTTTAACATTTACGAGATAGGAAGACTTCAGCATCCGTATCTGTAACATATTATAATTATAAATGGTATTTCCATGTTTCAAAAATGGTTTCCCACTTTTCACCAAATCAGTCATGATTATGGACGAATTTCAAACACAGAGAAAAATGTTTAAAACCGCTAATATTAATTTATTTTATCTTGAAAAGTCGACGAACAGGCCGGCTGTTTTTCTTCAGATTTATTTTACCTCGCACAAGATTATATATTTCATCTTTTGTTCGGTGATATGAATAGAATAATGATGAAGAGTGACGTTTTAGTATTAAATTTTTCGCCATGATCGAAATAAGATTAAATGGATCATATTGAATACGTAATATGAGACTGGGAGGAGGAAATCAATCAGGTGCAAGTCTAACAGACGTTCGTATTGAATAATGTTTATATTATACTGTATCGTGTTCGTGAGGAATTCTGAATATTTTTACTATTCTTATACCTCATGATTTCACTAGATTTTCCTTATTATTTAAATATGCTCATAATTATGTATCTATTATAACAGAAGATCACCTCAAAGTAAATATTAATAAAAATGTAAACAAAATTGTTTGTTATTTAAGTAAGTCACAGTTTGACCAACAAATAAACTAGTTGAAGTTTAGTTAAATCCGATTAAACCCAATCTAACCCACTATACCCGATCAAACCACACGAGTTAGTTGTTGTGTGTGTTGTTTACTGACTTATCCGGTGGAATAACCTAAAAAGTTTCATAACTCAATTAGATAGATAGCTTTTAATTGCTATATTTTGAATGACTACAATCAATTTATGGTTCAGTATAAGGTACGGGTTTCTTTTTTGGGAAGGCCTAGGGCATACTCTGCCACACTGCTACAATGCGACCGCACATCCACAAAGCCCTATAAAGGATATTCTGAATACAACATTGAATATATATTTTTTGATGTAAACGGGATAATAATATAGCTTGCTACCATCTCCTACCACTCCTGCTACTTTCACACTTGGACATTATGTGACAAAACTCGAGTAGGGCTGTATATCACTTGACTATTTGCAAAGAAATTCTTTACCTATAAATTCGATACCGAGAATAAAAATGGCTTACCTATAAGGATCGATCAACACCTGAAGGCTTTCTAATAAAAAACAAGCATTAGCATCACGAATAAGTAGAATAGTTCATCTACTTTGGCATCACCATTTGTATATAATTATGTATTATTTATTAATAATTATTATAATATATTAATAATGTGCACTCTTATTGCGTCTCTTAACACTTTTCCTTTCATTGGTGTGCTGGAAGAGATGGTAATAGGAATAAGCAGTATCACTGCACAAAATCATAATATACTTAGTATCTCTAACTATATAAATAAATGTGACTTGGGAATCTTTATTATTAGAGTAAGTTCTACTATAAAGTAAATTCTTGCAGTTTTTTGTCTGCAATTTTTAGTGCAAATCTGTTAGTAAGTATGCGACTTAAAAATAATAATAACTATTCATAAATAAAATATTGGGTGTAACATGAAATAAAGTATTTTGAGTCCATGTTTAATCAATTCCATACATAAATATTGTTAATAGGTTTAAGTAAATGTAAGAGTAGTTAGTATATTATTACGGAAAAAATCAACTAAGAGAGATTTTCAAAAATCATTTTACAGTGTAAGATTTAGTGTCGTTGACGTTTTACTAAGTTTAAAATCGATGATGACAGCGAATCAGATTTTTCCAACTAAACTTCAACGTTAGCTCGTTAAGCCATAGTTTACTTGTTTGAAACAAAAACCTAATACTGTTTAAGATGAAAAGTTAAATGACATTTATTGATAAGACTGTACTTAATCTTTTATTTCCTGTGCAAGTGTAGATAATATTACTTTGAAACGATTACTCGTCTGAAAGTTTGTCGACCATTTGCTTAAAAACAAAAATTAGGCCTTACAAAAATAATGTTATGTTACTTAATGAATTTTACCTAAAAGTAAAAAAAAAAAGTTATAAAATCTTTGTTAAAATAATACAATCCAATGCGACTGTGACTGTTTCCGTATATAAAACTTGAAGATTGAATTATTAAGGAATTACTGAAACTGGAGCACCATCTAACATTTTAATTATTCACCGAGTGAATCACACAAACATGCTTTACTTGGTCATAACAATCATATAATAGCTATCTTAATACTACATACTGTAGGTACATACTTAACAGGAACACTATAATTGTTGCACGAAATGTTATCTCACATAAAATATTTAACTATTTCAAAGTAGGTACTTAGTTTTAAGTAAGTATGATTTAATTCCTTAATAAAAACAATGTAGGAAATGCTATATTATTATTTTACCTATTTTATATCTTCGAGAAACCTTTAGTATAGTGATTAGATGGCTCGTCTGCTTTTTCAGGGAATTTAAAAAATGAGAAAATCTATGTATAGTTCGCGCGCGAGTTCATTGACGAGATTCCTGACGTCACACGTCACCGCGCCGTCTTTAATAGAGTGTCATTAAAGCTCAAAATTATTTGTGCTCCCCCCTTTACTCGGCAATAAGCTCGCGTGCCAATTATATGTATGTGTGTTACCTAACCTCAAATTCACTGGATTCACGTAGACTAATGAAGTAAGTTAAAAAAGGGTTTCTTATAATACCCTACACGTTACTTGGCAAGAGTCTGAAAGAGAAGCTTCTGCGCATCTATCTGCCTCTTTCCGACTCTTGCCAACTTACGTGTTAAGTACTAAACTAAAAATATGGTAACTTAACTAACTGAAATACAACTTCAAAGCTAAACTGTATTTGCTTCATAGACTAATCTTGAGTTATTAACAAATGCTTCGTTCATAGGTGGCAGTGGTGGCAGACCGCGCTCTTCTCGCAGTATTTGTGCTGGTCACCACCATCGCTACGGCAGCGATTCTGCTGCCACAGCTGAACAACCTCCACGTCGGGAATACTCCACTGAAGCCCCCCATCTAGACTTGTAAACTGGAGTCCTATTGAAGTCTAATCTGTGCCAAAGAATTGATAAGCTTGCAATGTTTGTTGGGACGAGTATATTTTGTTTAGAGCTCTTATCTATTTAATTGATATTTATACGGTTCTTTGATCCTGGTGATTAATGCTTATGACCTGATAGTACTCAATGTTGGTTCCAGGCGAGGTAGCTCCTCAACGTTAAATAGTATAATTACTCATTTTTCTGCATTGTAAAATTATGTTTTTAATCGTTATTCGTATTATGACATCGGTTTTATGAGTTACCCACTACATATATTTATGTTTACTCTGATTCTCTTTAAGTAGCCGTAATCTGTAACAAATATCATTAAGTGTATAATGATTTATACATATGATAATCTGCTGAGTATTCAATATAATGAGGTTATGGAGTTCTGTTCTGACGATGGAGCTGGAAGGTGGCCAAAGGGACTCCGAAATGATACGACGCAAATCTATAC
>DWKA01002511.1:0-10570 GCA_018249155.1 Panoquina ocola ocola
ACGAAAATACACCGTTCCCAGACAAAAAGAATGGCTTTAATAAAAAAAAATTAAATTGCTCTTATCTTCGAAAAAGTATCCGCACACTTCGTTTGATCAAGTGTAAAAGAAACACATTGTATATAATGTAGATACATATCAAAATTAATTCCTAAAATAATCCAGTAAAGGAATAGGATTCACTGTAAAACTGGTTTGGTAATATTTTATTGAAAGTGGTCACGTTACTAACACTAGATAAAGTTACGTCGCATTGTTACTAGTATTATTGACATTAACACTACAAAAACAACACTGTTTTATTATTATACTCAACCGATGGCGTATATCACGTGTTGGTACTCTTGTAGACGCAGACTTTCAATAACTGTTATTTTATTATTCATGGAAATTATCGTATTGTTTTAGGTGGCGATTCAGTTGGCGCACCGAGCGGAACTGGTGTACAACCACCAGTCGCATACCCTCCGGGTGGACAGATGCCTCCGTTCCCCATATACGTCATACCGTATCCGTTGCCGATCGTACCAAGCCCCGGCTCGTGTCCGTGTTACCTTCTGAACCCGGGTAATAATGACACATCTGTTTCTCAAGTCCAGTCAAACCAGAACCAGAACCAGAATCAGAATCAAGGATACTACGCTCCGTACGGAATAATCGGATTTATTCCCGTAGTGTTCGTACCGAACTGCCCTGGGAACGTAAGTGGTATGCAAACTGCTCAGCAAAATTTCCCAGGCGCTGTACCTGTGCCATACAATTGCGCTCAGTGCCAAGCTAACAGAGATGTTTACCGATACCTCGGAAGATTGAATGGCGCACGTAGCGCGGACATCGGTGACTTAAAAGAGATAAAATCTATAACCGAGCTCGAGCACTTACTAAAACATGAAATTAAACCAGTGAGAAAAACTTTACGAAGAATAAAAATTAGCCCTGTTATGTTAGACGACAAACCGAACGAAAAAAATGAGAAAAAAATTAAATCAATCAACGTTTAGAATAGTTTGAACTGAATTATAATAGTGGATTTAATTTATTATGTTATAAATATAATTATAATTTTGAGGTTGTCCGATAATAATTCTTGGACGATTTCAAAATTTTAATGGTGAGAAAATATATTTATTTTATATACTGCACTAACAAACCAGTTGTACTATATACTTTTTATTTTACTGGATTTTGTTACCTTCTTATGTAGTATTTACAAAGTGCATAAACTCACCACTGTAAAAAAACGTGTTTTTTATATTTTCATATCTGTTTCCGAAACATGCTACCCAATGAGGTACTCATAATTAAGAATAATAAATAAATCATGTTTAAATATTTACATTTTGTTTTATTATTATATTTTTAAGCTCTATACTGTCCATGACGACGAAAACCCGAAGTCAGATCTAATATTTCACAAAATTCTATTATAAATTATTTTTATTATCTCTGAAATGAACGAAATGGCAATATTCTTTGAAATAAAATAACATTAATTGACGCCTCCGTATCCTAGTTTTACCTGCGAAGCGAGAGGTCCCAAGACTCCCAAGAGGAGGAGGTTCGATTCCTAGCAGGGATATACAAATACATGTGAAAGATATATGCTTGTTCTCGGGTCACGGGTATTAATGATGTGTTATTCGTGTTGTCCATGCTACCTGCAACACAAGGAATAATGGTGCGGGAGTATAATTTTGTGAGCATTTATTTATTATTGACGATCTAAAATCAATACATTACTATGCAAGAAACACATACACAAGTAACTTAAAGACAATTGGAACTTGGTCACTAGTGTTTTGTAAGTAAGTACATAAAACATGTCCCTATTTTCTGGTTAGTACCAACAACTCTGAAGTTACAACAACATACAACGTTTAGAACTTAAGGATTATGAAACTTGACACTTTGAAAACTTTCCATTGTTCTACTTTCTTATACTTAGTTATAGATAAGTATTCTTCGTACCTACATAAAAGAATAAAGAAGCCAACATTTGTTATCAAAATATTCTTACATCGTCGTACATACGTCTCACAAATGTAAATCAAATTGATTTCTGTGAAAGTTTAGCCTTTCATATTTAGATTTAGCAAACATTTCCATAAGATCCCTCGATCCCTATATTATTTACTTTGCGTTCTCATATATCGAATCAAAGCCTCCTTCGAAGTAGGTATAACCTCGCACCTCAAGGGTACATCATTTAACGACTGCTTTTCTAATAGGTTCGAGCCATAACATATTGTGACCGTACTCTAAATGTGTACGTACATTTGCACATGCTTCTTTAAATAAATTGCTGGTGTTTTTAGTAGTTTACACTAAATAGTATTTTTTACTGAAACCGATAACAAATTAGGGAGCTAAATTAACTTACAAATTTTAAACAGAGTAAAGAATAAGGACTAGTAAGAACCTACTGGTAACCAGAATAAAATGTCGATTTATTTTACATTTTGATTAATTATTTAGAAATGAGAATGGCTTTAAGTGCTTAGCTACGTAGAGTTATGATCAATTCATTGTTATTATACAGTCTCACAGACAAGTATCTCGTTATTTATGCAGAGAATAGCATTCAAACAAACATTAAAACCATTACAATTCAAGGAGCGACGTTCGTACCATATCGGGGTAGTATTTTAGTATCAGTCGTAGAACTGTACCCCATAAACATAAAAGAACACAAACAATAATGAAGACATGAAGTCGAAGGCTAAAATATAATTACCGCAACAAATCAATAAAAAGTAAACAGAGTGTAAAGTAATGATGAAAATTTTGGTAATTATTAACAAAATATAATACATATTTAAGAATTACGTTTAAGTGATTGAATAGATACGTTTTACTAGTTTAATTAAAATTAACTTAATTGTAAAGTCTCCAGATTGTCTTTTCACATTCTGTCTTATTTCTTACACCAAACTGTATGACCTGTTTCAACTACCGTCCGATTAATTCTCAGAAATGTAAAGTTAAAACGAATTGTGTGCTAAAATACCGACAAAAATATAAAAAATAAAAATAAAAGCTCCACATACCACACATATGTATATGTATATCGAAACAGCTCAACTCAGCATAAATTGAAGTAAGAGTTCCTTTTTTTATTTAAAATGCATCCTAAAATTGCATACTTACTCTACATACTTTAACTCCACACAATTCCACAGATCTGCGGATAGTTTAATGAGTGACTGACTGGCAACAACTCCTTTTTATTACGCTATGTTCATAATTCATTTTGCATCAAGTTTTGCATTAGACACGAGTAACTAGGCGTTACAGTTTTTTGACTAGTATAAATATTTACGGAGTTTCTTAAAAAATAAAGTTGACGAAACCTTTCCTGTCTGTAAGCGGAATCGTGGTGCATTTAACACTGCACTGTACTTCACTGTAGTCTATGGTGACTCTATACTCATCACCAGTTCAGATAATAATAGTCTTCTCAACTAAGAGTTAGTTGTCCAGTCTGTCCTACCCAAAAAACCAAGGAACTTATACCTATAGAACGCACACGAAAGAAATGTATGCGTTCTAAATTGAAATCATAAGCGTTGCAACTTAATACAACTTCTTCGGTCCTACCTCGCCCCTCTATCCGCTTGAAGATACAAACTAGTCCCAACTTCAATCAAAAATATTGTTTGAAATTTGAATGGATCATTATTAAAATGTATTCAGTCGCTGTTTCACAGGTAGCGGAAGCAACGGTCGCCTCATACTATTCGGTGAAAAGATTACGCGACGTGTTGAATGACTCGAGCACTCGTACGCTCGGCTGGTTAAGGTCGCCATGGCAAGGCCGCGTAATACTCTCCATAGATGAAGGTACCTACTTACGTAGTAAATATTCTCCTAGCTTGGACTTCTTGACTTGAGACCCTCCTTCAGATTAGATCACAATACTTGGTACTTATGAAAGTGTTCTAAATGCTTAAAAGTAACTAAAAAATATAATTATGTTTACCTTATGATGACTGACAACTTCTGTCTCTAACTTAGTTACACTATTTACTTAACTAATCTTGTGTAAAACATAGACGTAAAAACAAAGACTCGATGGTCTATATCTTACTTCCACTATGCGGTATTTTCTAGAAAAAAGTGTATCTACCTATTATATCAAAAATATTTTTTACACCAATTGCGTACCGACAGTTGAAGCAGCCAACCTCTGGATTTTCCTGAATTACTGGATACCCTCCAGTCTAGTATTTATCTACTATTCTCCAAAGTTTTTTATCATGGATTTGGTCCCTTAAGTAAAAATAAACTGACTTAACCCATATACAGACGTTGGGTGTACATTATACCCCGTCCATACCACCTTAGTGATACGAATAGTTGGGTCCGCAGAAGATTAAACAAAATAGAATCTTAAGCAAAACTACAAAGGTAAATTAATTCTGTCAGACCTTTGCAGACTCATAACGCAGACTACGTAACGAGGAAGTAACAGGATCTTCGTTTAAGTAGTATCTAAACATAAACAGAACACCCCTGAGATTTAATTATTTGCAAAATGGCTCATTGTGTCACGCTAAAATTAGTCTGAGTCATAGAAGCATCTATATGGAAGGACGCGATGCCTACAAACCAACTCATTACCTCCTCAGAGACCATTGTTTAACCATAGGACAAAAAGTCTCACGGTTTATAAAGGTTTGGATGTACTCGTACACACGCAGAGCGCATCTTAACTCAAAACGCAGTGCCTGTGTAGTGTTCCAATCAGTAAGAAGTTCGATACAAATTTTAATTGTAATGTGAGTATTCCCGTTCCATATTCCAATCTATGGCATTAAACTATTACAGAAAGTGATCCTGTATCTTCTATCTCCAAAAATATTCTGCTAATAAATACGTAACGCGTCAACTTCTTTTTTAAACAAAAAATGCATGCAGTTTTATAAGTCAACATTTTTGATTAAAATAAATGTTTTATTTTAAAATGAAATATTTCGGTAACCTATGCTTATAAATACGTCATTATAATGTATGATTTAAGTACCTAGTAATCAAATTCAATGGTCGTTAATGTTCGTAATCGTACTTTTTTAGGGTATTTAGGTTTGCATTCATTCATTTTGCAGTGTTAAATTATTTTACAAAACATTGTTTGCTTACAAACACTTATTAAGACTATCAAAGTGGTAGGTACTACCTACTTTATCTAAAAAGTACCCCTGAAAGAAGATACGTATGTAGATCTAATTAGCTTTATAAAAGAGTCTGAAATCTTAGTTTCTTTATTTCATTCCAGTTGCAATGAAGCGTGTAAACTGCTTGATTTTAAATAGTTTAGGTCATTCACTCAGACCGCTAACTAACGTATGTACCTACCTATAAGCTAGTCAAGCGTAAACTTAACCGACATTATGCAGTGTCCCAGGTTGTTTTTATAGCTTTTTAGTATACAAATTCGACTCCTTACTGTGCTTGTTAGAAATTATCTTCTTACTCTTAAAAAATCAGGATGATCAAAAAAAATATTGATTAAAACTAGTAATGTGAAGGTGTCAAAATAAATCCCTAAATATAACGTATTGTGCAAATATAATTAGGTACCTACTGACATTGTTATATGATAATATAACTCTTCTTTAGTTCTTTTACGAGTATAATCAAATACACATTTAAATAATCTTAATACATATTTAATAAAATACGTTGATCAAACCTAATTAATTATAAATCCTAAAATTTTATTACTAATGATCTACATATGTATTTGCTTAAGTGATATAAGAAACAGCGGGCGGTAGGTAAGTGTGGTAACACACTTGACGTTTTGAAGGGCAAGCTTGTCATTGCTGTATTCACAATCAATACTATGACAGTACTTAGGTACAGTGCTCGCGACCACGTCATGGGGTCATTAAAAACAATAAAAAAATGAAAAACATGGTGGTAAGAATAAGCGGTACGGTTGCATATGAAATTGTGAATAGCCAAGTACCTTCATTCTTAGTTCTTACCTTATAGGACCCCGTAGTCTTACTTAGTAATAAGTAAGGAATATGTTAACTACAACATTTTGGGCTAAGGGCCGTGGCAAAGATGAAAAACATGCTTCAAAACACCATATGTGTTCTACACCTAACATTAAATTATAATTTAGAGTACAGTAAAATTAACATAATTACGTACCAAACTGTATTTAAATAGCTAATTAAAATGGAAAATAGCTTTATGTAGGAAATAATGGTATGTCAAGCTCGTAGACTAAATCTCGATAAGTATTTTTTTGTGATAGCGAATAAAATTCCTCACTGATAGCTACGAGTATTAGCATACGGTGAGTTCAAAGTAGGAAGGTGAGTCAAAAATTAACGTGAGAATTGTCTTACAAAGCTATTATTCTTGTAAGAATTGTGAGGGTCAATATTATTAAAGCCCATACTAGTAGGTCATACGTGTATGTTACCTACCTACCACATGGCACTACAGGCATTATCATGTAATAATTACAGATGTTAATGAGTAAAGAACAACATGTTGATGTAATGGTACCTAAGTCACGCTAGTGTTGTGTGTATAGAATAGAGGACATACGTTACGTTCAATTAGGTAACGTAAGAAAAAATAATAACGTAATACGTCCTACGGGCCTCCTGTTGGTGGTAACTTTGCCTGTACATAGACATTGGCATCAGTAGATACCTAACATTTAACATCACCGACGCGTTACCGCTTAGAAAGACAGAGGATCGAGGTCTCTACTTCTCAAGCCAAAGAAAAAAAAGCAGATAATTTATAGCTATCACATTTTCATAATGCATAAAATGTTTAAATTTTATTTATAAATAATTTCAGTATATTCTGTTTCAGATGGCGTTCCGGTTATTGCTGATCTTACTTGTAGCTTTAACCGCACACGGTGCTCTTGACAAAACACAAAAACCTCTCGCTAAAACGGAGCAAAGTCAGAAAGTAAATGAAAATGACGACCTGAAACCGGCGAGCAGCTCATGTAATTAACACTTTAATATCATAGACACAAATTCTTCTACCTATATTCTAAGATCATAGATTAATAACACCCAAAAGTTGTGCAAAGAAGTTTCTTTCACCATTTCTTCTCCTCCGATAGAAAGCATCTTTCTAAAACGGTGGTAAATAAAGAAATGGGTTCTTAACTGTCATGTGATTTTGAAATTTAAACAAATTCAAAGGCTTAATGACTATTAAACAGCTTAAACTTAACCAAAAAGCCTAAAACGTTTTGAAACATAGATATTAACAGTACTGCTTTAATTAACCGTAGTTGTTTAATTTGGACTAGGCAGGTTTAAAATTTTGTCTTTAACTCGCAGAAGAATATCAATGCTATCGTCACACGATATTATTATGATTGTCCTATGATTATCGGACGACTCATTTATAATTAAATCTAAGAATAATAATTATGACAACAATGTTGGTATGAGTCAGTATGAATAAACAATTAAAATCTTCATTACCTACAATGAGAACCCAATCAATTTAGATGATTGAAATATGTTAACTATCTAATCTTCGCGGTTAAAGTAATTTACAACTTAATTATGTAACCTAATAGATTACCTTGGAGGTTTTTGCTATTAGATAATAGGCAATTACTAAGAATTCAATATACCTGAATTGATTTACCAAAATGATACTGAACTAAAGTAAAAATAATTAGTAAAGTCATTGATATTATTAAGTACCTATGTGCACGTATTTAATAAATAACAATTAAGTAACACAGGGATCTATCTATAAAGATATTTTGAAAAAGAAATGGATAGAAATATTTTTATAAAATAAAAAGCTAGAAATACCTCAATCTAAAATCGTGTCTGAAAACAAATCGGCCAACTGAAATAAAATGTTAAGTTGATTTCAGATTCACATCAATATACCGACTGGCGTGGTCGAAACCCAAGTGGCTATGAATTCAGCGTGATAGGACATGGGACAATAATAGAAGATCGTTCGGCAGCCAATTACGGAGAAATAGGAGGATACAACAACATTGGTTATGGTAGCAGCCCTGCATCCAGTACTGGTTATGGTTTTTACAAAGGATATGACGGATATGGCCAACGAGCGTACGGAGGCAGTGGCTATAGTGGAAATTACCCGGGCAGTGTCGGTTACGGTGGTAATGCCGGGTACGGCGGAACGGGAGGAAATATTGGAACGGCAGGGTACGGTGGAACTGCCGGATATGGTGGAACTGCGGGATATGGTGGGACTGCGGGATATGGTGGAACTGCGGGATACGGTGGAACTGCGGGATATGCTGGAACTGCGGGATACGGTGGTGCTCCCGGATACAGCGGAACTGCTAGTTATGGTGGAACTCCTGGGTATGCCGGAACTGCCGGTTATGGTGGAGCTGCCGGATATGGTGGAACTGCAGGATATGGTGGAGCTGCCGGATACGGTGGAACTGCGGGATATGGTGGAGGTGCCGGTTATGGTGGAAGTGCCGGATATGGTGGAAGTCCCAGTTATGGTGGAAGTGCCGGTAATGGCGGTTACGGAGGCTACGGTGGCAACGGTGGATTAACATCGTATTACGGTTATAATAATCCATATTACCAAGCAAACAACCACCTGGGATACGGATATTACAACAAAAAGCAAGGGTATGGCAACATTTACAACAATGGTATAACACCCAGTCTAGTAACGGGCTACAGAGGCTATTCAAGATAAACAAACCAAACCGATATTGTTGTACCAAAGTTTAGTCCAAAGGTTTAAGTTAGAATTAGATAATGTAAAAAATAACTAATAATAATGTAATATACGAGATTAATATGTTGTGCTGTTTGTATTTTTTTTTTCATTTTACTATGAAATATGAATGCATATTATACGATCACAGATTAATGACGTACTTTATGCGGTATTAAATTAATTGGCAGGTCAAATAAAAACACGAAGTAATCATAGTTTTCAAACTTTATTAGCTAAGAAAGACAATGCACATTACAACGTTAAATCATTCCTACTTCATTTTCAAATTGTTATAGTAACAAAGTGTAGTCCTAAAATATTATCAACATCAATAAAAGTCAATATTGAGATGCTACAGAATTACACAATACCCTTAAAATGTAAGAGTTACATAAACTAATCTGAACCTGAAGCACTAGTCTGTTTCTTCATAGACTTCAATGCCCTCTCACGAAGTTTTTTTTCTAAATCTTCGTTGTTGACCTTACCTTCCTCTTCTTCCTCTTCGCCTTCATCACTATCAGAAGAATCATCCTTCTTTTTAGATGATTTCTTATGTTTTTTATGCTTCTTATGTTTCTTTGAATGTTTCTTATGCTTCTTAGCTTTCTTAGATTTCTTAGGCTCATCACTTTCAGAATCAGAATCTGACTCCGAAACCTTCTTTCTTGGTTTTTTCTTTGAGACTTGATCACTATCAGAAGAAGAATCCTCCTTTTCCCGTTTTTTAGCCTTTTTTTCCCCGTCGTCTCGCGATTTTGACTTTGAATCCTCTACATGTTTTCCTTTTGAACCTTTATCCTCTTTCTTTGTTTTAGTCGCTTCAGGTGACACAATCTTTTCTTTCAACGAGTCCATTTTCTTACGTCTAGCTTCTTTTTCGGACGACGAATCATGTTTTGTCTTTTTCTTGGTAGATTTTTCATCAGTGTCTGAGCTGTCATCATTAGAATCCTCTGAATTATCTGGTTTTTTAGATTTGACTTGCTTAGTTTCAGTTTTTTCAGACCGTGATCGTTCAAGACTCACATCTTTGTTACGCTTTTTACCTTTCTTGTCGGTATCGGATTCCTCTGGAATGTTCTTTTGTTTTGACTTAGAACTTTTACGTTTAACTTCCTCTTCTGAACTAGAGTCGGAACTTGAAGAGCGGGCTCTCTTCTTTCGTGATTTCTTCACTGGTTTCTTTTTGGACGCCTTCTTACTTTTCTTCTTTCGCTCCTCCTCCGAATCACTAGAGGAAGAATCATCGGAATCACTATCACTAGACGAACTTTCCTTTCTGGGTTTCTTAGGTCTCTTTGAGGACGCTTTCTCTTTACGTTTAAGCTTTGCCTTACTCTTGGACTTAGAAACTTCTTCACTAGTTTCACTCTCTGTATCAGATTGCCGCCCTTTACGCTTAGTTTTCTTAACTGTATTCTGAGCCTTTGTTTCTTCTTCATTGTGTTCTTTTCCTGATGCATCATCACCTGATCTGTCTGACTTTTTATTTTGTTCAATTTCATGCTTTCTGAGGAAAGGCGAAGGCGTGCGGGACAAACTCTTAGAATAATCACGGAAGGCCGGAACACGAATGATGTCTTCTCTATCCTCGTCATCGGATGAATGAATTTCTTTAACAGCACTCTCGTTTTGGGTGGGTACTTCCATTGCAACAGATGAATCTCTGCTCGTACTAGATCTTTGTTTGGAACGTTCGCGCTCCACTCGTACATCTGCAACGTGTTCTAGTGACTTTTTGGGGACTTTGTCGACGTTTTCTGTAAGTGAAAAAAAACATTATTATAATATTTAAAAAAATCGGAGAAATTTAAATTGCTACAAAGTGCGTTATGAAACACAG
>DWKA01002512.1:0-10569 GCA_018249155.1 Panoquina ocola ocola
CCCGATCCGTCCAGGGGTTTGGGCTGTGCGTTGATAGATCACTATGTCAGTCAGTCAGTCACCTTTGAGTTTTATATGTTTAGAAGATCACGGCATCTTGCACGATTTAACTTAAACTCTTAGGTAGTGTTACTCTTTAATTATGTCATTATATTTTACCTTAATACCAGTTTATCGTAGAAGTAAGTAAGAAAAAGTCGAAATACTTACAAATTTTTAGCTTTCTAAACTAATCGAGACCAGTCACGCGTTTCGACATACACCATGGTTTATCGAGATGCATAGGAGAAGAAGATAGTCCGTAGTGATTATTAGATTTCGCCAAGAATCAGTTTTGGTTCGTTTTAAAAGTTATTTCTTGTTGAAAATCCATGTAACTTTCAATGGGAGAAGTGGATTTGCTCGGGAATTGGTATCGGCTTGTCGCATGCGGCAGTCGAATTAGAAAATATGAGGAAAACTCGCAACGTATTCCTGTTTGTAATGAACTACGAGTATTTTCATGTAGCCGATATTTCTTATTTATGTTTGTTGACATAGTTAAGTCTATGGAAATAAATATCATTAAAAGGAGTACCAAAGAGTTATTTATTTGGGATCTTAAATTATTTATATTTTAAGTTAATTTAAACATGATAATAATTATGTTTCACCTGTGAGTCGATGTGAACTAGAATTATTTTAATTTAATTTTACAGCAATGACATTTTTAAAGAATCAATAACGTTGCATGTTACTGCATTCAATCGGTCATCAGATAAGTTCGGTCATTAAAGCACTCAAAAACCGAGCCATGGTGACCCGGCACTGGCGATGGTGGTTTCTTAGAAAAATGTAATCATTGATAGCAAGGAACAACTGTAAGGTCGCTTATTCGAATTGGAACCTAATTTCGTTCTTTGGAAAGTACAATATGCAAATGTATTAGTGCATACGATGCATCAATTAGATATGGAAACAGGCTTGCGGTTCATTGCATAAGATATTTAGTGGTCCAGGCTTCATTAGAGCTTTATGAATAACTTTCGTTAGCCTATAGATAACGCCGGTTTTCAACCAAAACCATTATCTTGATATTAAAAACTAAGTCGGTAAAATTAATGTACTTCAAGTTAAGAACATTGCCAGAATTAGAACAAATTAAAAGAGAGCAAGACTAAGTTTCGAATTTGTTGTACATTTAACTTAGGTTTATAGTTACAAAAGTTTGTAATTATTTTATCGTAGTTAACCTTATTGCAGTGCTGGAAGGAACGAAATTGTGTCGTAAAATATATATGTTTTAATTAAACTCGTCTGTTTGTTCTTTGCCGGCTCGTTCATGTGCTGTAATTGTTGAACAATTAATCGCATCTTTGTTAACTTTAAAACAAATTAAAGTTAAACAGTCTCGTAATTAAATGAAAATTGCTTATTAATATTCATCGTAGCCGCAACCAATTTGTAGAAATGAATTAAGCATGAATTTTAGCGTAAATGCGTAAGCGAATGTATTCAAATATATTCGTATGGAGATGAGAGTAAATCTTGGTTACCACAAATCGGAATCAAACTTGATACCTCGTCTCCTTGTTAGCGCCGTAGCAATGAAGATAATTGGACGCGAATCACTCAATTCATTTATAAGGTATATTCGCAATGAGTTTTTGGTGAAATCAGTGGATTATTGTTATGGTACTCAATTTTATAAGTCAGGTCTAGGTCAGGCTTGGTATACCTATCTACTTAAAATAGTATGATTGTAACCCACGTAGTTATACTTTTTTACCAATGTTTAAAGAATTGTTTTCCGAAGCGAGACGAAATGGGGTCAGTAGTTCTAACAACATAAAAATAAACAAACAAATGGAAAATATCTGGGAAAGTGACAACCGTTACTGAGCAATAAAAAGCTCATGAAAATGAAACGCTTCCATAGAATGTTCTCAATGTAAGTTATCTGTGAGATTGAAAGGAAATTGTAAGAACTTGGCCGCAAATAAAACGTGGAGACGGGAAGCGTTTTGAACGTCGCGCAGAAAAGATATGATCTTGCCAAGTGGGAGCTTGTCCAGTGCGTGTTGTGGACAGTGGCGGACGTTTCCGGACTGAACCAGCCTTGGAACACTCGTCCATACGATAATCAGCTTTTGCAATTATATGTCGACAGAATACATGTTTTTGTTTTGACATGGCAGCATCATTGTTTTTACTAATTTTGATTTTTTTCGGGATCTCCTCATCAGGTAAAGTAGGGACTATTTGTATTTCTCGTCTACCTCCTGGTGTAGGGTATGATAGGATAAGTCCATCAAAAATGTTGTGTTTATGTGAAGACTGTTTATCGATTTAAAAATTCATATTATTATAATCTAATATGTCTTTGTCGAGTGACCCGCCCCCGCCAGCTCAGTGGTTGGGATCAGATACGAACATTTATTTTTCGTAGCTCCCTCAATAACATAGATCTTGATGTTACCACTAAATCACGGGGCATTAGCAACATTAAACGAAATGGGTCACTTATAACGGAAGTTGCAATCCGCAATATTGATATCCCGTTCAATTGGCAAGTGTAACTGTATCGCGCTGCAAATAGCCTCCGCACCACCTGGCCCCACCGCCGGCGGCCCACTGGCGGCACTCACTTGGCCTACATTGGTTTTAAATAGTTCCTCTCTTCCCTCCCCCCTCGCCCCTATTGCTCCCGATATATCCGCCCCTGCTTCCCCTTTGATGGATTTCAGTATTCTCTGATAATGTCGTTCCAGACTGCCGATCCCGAATGGAAATGAGCAAAGGTGTTTGTATATTACGTTGAAATACACAATTACTTGATGCGGTATCATCACCAACGCCATACAATACAGACAATGTTTGCTCGGTCTATTTAAATAGGTGCAAGTTTTTGGTATTATGACAATTAGCACCTCGCTGGCTAATCTTCTGCACAGAAAATTGGTTAAGTGACTTTGTTTTACGTATTTAACAATTGATATACATGCATATTTATTTTTAAAAATAATTTTTGAGAGCAAAATTTATAATTTTCAGTTTCGCGAGTATTTATTTCTGCTGTAGTATTTTCTCGTGTCGTCGATATAATTTATTCAAGACTGCTTCCATTTCAAATGGGTACTTTGACGAGCGGCTCAAGGTAGTCGCTGTGACGTAAACAACTCATTCATACAATATAATAATGGCGTCACACTTTAAATATTGAATAATATAATATTGAAATACGACGCAGTTTTTACATTCGGTGACAGACATCGATGGCTTAATTTAACTTATTTTGATAACCCACGTCATCCTGCTCCGGATCAAATAGGTAAAAGATCCAAAAAATTTGCTCCGAGAGGTGATCGACACGAACACACATATATTTTTTGTTTCAACGTATTTAAGAAATAAGCCGTAACTAAAAGTGTCAATAAACATGTAAATAAAATCATCGTTTAAAGATGATTATGAGAATGTTAAGAATTCTTTTACAAATTACTTACAACCACAGAACTCTACATTGAGTGTGGCCTGACACGCACATGGCTGGCTTTTTAACTTTCCTTCGACCTATTGCCAAAACGAGAATATATTAACTGTTTTTGTAAGCTTCCATTAAGCAATACAACGGAAAACATATACCTACCGACATTAGTGATACAAAGTTTAGTAAGATTGCGGCATTACATCACAATGAACACTCATCAGAACGTTCAGAACATATCTTATTTGAACCAAAAATTCCACCCATTTGCATTTGTATCTGATACTTTAGAACTGGGTTGCTTTCGTTGTTCTGCGAGTACACCGATTGTCCCGGGCAATCTATAGCCATGTCCACGAATATGAGAGTAGGTATAATCGGTCAGCACCACACACATTCGTGTAGGTGTGGTCAATAACCCTGTGGGTTATTAACCTTACATATTATTAAGGCTACAAGTCCTTAAATATTTATTTTATCTCGATCCTGCCTGCTACCTGCCGGACAGGATCAAAAAACTAATTCAGTTATGATATTTTTTGTTTCTCTGGATATCAACTATACGAATCGTTCACTGGAGTGAGGGCAATGTCGAATGGCAAACCCAATAAACTTATGGGAAATATATTAATTAACTCCAGTATTTCTTGACGTGTTTATCACGGTCCTCTATCTTATAAGTAATTTGCAATAATTCCAATTTTTACCATGCGATCGAATTCTACCAGATAGTGATATTAATCGTTGGTAAGACCAACCGATATGCTTAACTTGTTTCTGTTTCTGATACCAATAAAATAAGTCTCACGCTAAAGGTGAAATAAAAAGCCAATAATGTCCCCGTTAAAAAGCTACGGCATTGGTGTAAAGTATTTAGTTCCAGAACTTTGAGCGTCGTTCAGTTTCAAAATAATATTTTTGTCGAAGATTGTGTACTGACACATTAATTCAAGCATCAAATGTAGTGCAGCATAATTTATAATCAAAGTAATGATTCCAATATCACCCGTCCAATTTAAACGAAACTCGAGCATGAAATATAATTAACCTACGCACTCGTTGCTTGGATTCAATTTACGACTACAAACGTGGACCATAAATTGAATATGTCCTGGCGCATCGCCTTTCTGAATATGACGGGGACAGGATTTGTGAAACTGGCCTAACAAGGAGATCTCTACTATGCAGTACAATTCATTACTTACCATGGCAAATAATCTAATAATATAAAATACTCAGCTTTAATAAGAGGTACTGAGATCGCAAACCCGCCGAGGCAGGTTGTTAACCCAGAAAGCCAGGCCGACGATGCGCTATCGTGGCCGTACTTCAGCGGGCGGGCAATTAAACACAATCGTCGCAAAATTTACGCGGCCCTATCTCGCAACTTTATGACGGTAATTTTAAACCGTCAACGAAAAACTGCTCACAATATTTCCAATCCGTTCTGGTGGATGGCGCTCCGCGGCTGGAGAGCTCTCGCCGTCGCGGAGTAATTGCCGCACCGGCAGCTGCCTGGGCTCGGGATTCCTGAACGAATCCAATTTAAAAACGCAATATACAAAAATTTATTCGGTCGATCACTGGAACGGACTTGGAAAGATTTCATTTCATTGGACGGAAATTTGTCGAACGGGTCGGATAAATCACTCTTATTAGGATTTCATTTAGGGATCAATTCCGGAGTAGAATGAGATTATTACTCGACGGCCCGAGGCCCGCCGACGGGACAGGTTCGGCGTAAATTGGTCATGATGAGCCTTCATTACTTTGTCGTTTTTAACTGAAACAAACGTAAATTTAAAAAGTAAATTGTGTTCCCGGTCCGAGCTGCAAGCTTGATTGATGATTCGGTAGCGTCACCCTGAGTCATGTTTATCGCAAACGTTTTTGTCTGCGAGCAGTGCGTCCTTCGTGTTCTCGCTTTGTGAGACGCCAACAAAGAGCTTTATTTCCAGAAGACAACGAGTAAACGGCCATCAAATTATCGTCGTTGAACTCGCGCGTCGCCGTGTCGGTTGTACCCTGGTGAGTCGTGACCGAATTAGCTCTGCAGAAAGAAGCCAATTAACGTGACGTTTTCGAGTTTATTAGACGGGCGCCGAGCTCGGTCACTGCCAAGGAGACACTTTCTTTCTTCCGTCGGTCCTCTGATGTTTGTTTTATGTATCGCTGTCAGGTTTGATGCGACTTCCCGCTTGTTTATGAACAACTCGTGAGAATTTAACTGATTCAACGAATTGTAATATATTCGTCTTGAATTTTATTCTTGTATTAGCATTTGTAATCTTATACATAGATTTAGAATTTTACAAAAATACTTTAATTTCTCTTTGCAACACATGATTGTTAAAGTTCTCAGTTTTACGATCGATACGGTTCTATCGTAAAGTATTCAGTTTAACAATGCATGAATTTTATGGGTTGGCTTACCGTAGTCGTCGCACATATCAACAATGTGTTGAATTAGTATTCCAGAATTTAGATACAGGAATAGATTGAATATTTAAATTAATATTTCCCAAATTATTACAGATATCTACAGATAAATTCAACATATTTGACGTTAATAAGAGTGTTTTATACCTACAAAAAATAGAAAACGATTGAAGTTAAGTAACAAACAAATATCAGAGATAATACTTTTTAAACGAAAGCTGCATAATTCATTGTCTGACAGACCGGGCGAGATTTACATCTGGCTGGCTCAATAGTATCATTGATCTCATGAGAACATCGCAATATTGAGCGAGACCAGGATTTGGAAACCATTCTGTTGTTCAATTTAGGTCTAACACTGATACTAATTCTTGATATATGATCTAAATTTAATAATTGGTATTGTTTTACGGTATGGGTTAAGGTCTGGGCCCCCTCTGTTGTTCTAAATATGAGCTGATACTATTATTATTCATGTGGAAATTTCTGAAACTATGAAACTCGTTTTAATTTTAATATGAGAAAATATCTGATGAATTATTGCGTGTGTTACGTAATTATAATAATTACATTATGAAATGAATTAAACGTACCTAATTTATAATTAGAAAATAAAAAAAACAGCGATAGATTATTTTAAACTATTAAACGTTTATAAATTTAGTAACACAATACAACACAGTTTCCTGTTCTTGATTATTCATACATTGTCATATAACTTAAAATAAATAAAATTTTATATAAACTAAAATTAATAAACAACGCAGAAAAGGGAACTTAAGTTACCTACGTCTTAGGTTTTGCACTAGGAATTCTATTACCGGATAGTTGGATACATAGTAATACGAGTTTTGTTGAGAATGAGGCTCCTCTCGACATGCACGACGGATCGGAGGCTGCAGCGCTGCGAGGGACAAGTTGCCCGCTATCCAGGTTACGGCGACCCTCCGCCCGAGGGCCCTTCACTCGAGCCTCAGGGCGCCTCGATAATCGCATCTTCACTCTATTCTCCAAGAGTCAAGACTTCAAGACTTCGATCGTAGATTTTTTAAAATATTTTTACTCGTACTCATATGAGTACATATACATGTATAATATTAAAGTTGTACCCCTGTGCAATCTGAAAGCGAATTAATTTGTTAAGTGTAGATACGCATAAATCCACTTGTCAAAACAATATAACACTTGTGAAATGGTGTCAGCAGTAATATTAACTGTGTTTGTTCATTTAATGTATTTTTCTTGTCGAATGGATTTAGGTGGAAAATCAGTCAAGGAAAGTCGTTGTAAGAGATGTCTAGGCCAATCGAATAAAACGCGAAATTGAGAGAAATCCAGTAATTGTGCCAGTTAATGTTTAATATGTCATAATGGAAGAACATTAAGGATATTCAAAAAATAAAAAATATGTTTGTATTTTTCCGAGTCGCATCATCGGTCTTAGCGAAGTTTTTATCGACGAACTAATATATGACGTCGGAACTGGAGCCATCGGAACATGGAGGCTGGGCAGATGCCAAATTAAACGATTTATTATTTGACGCACCGAGCCCGCCTTGGCATAGCCGCTTTTGTGAAAAAATATTGGTTGATTAATAACTAGCCAGCACACTCCATCCTGGTGATACATATCATTTTAGGGCAGTGACTGCGCCGTTCAACAAAAGAATACTCATCACTACCGTTGATCAAGTTGTTAGTGATTACGTTACTTGCATCTGTTTTATTGTACGGACTTAGTTACACATACGGACTTAGTTACACGGACTTAGTGAACTGATGTTCATAGGCACTGAGTGTCATTCTAAAAAGCCAGTACCTATCCTGTTTATCCCTCAGGAACTTACTCCTCACTCCACTTCTTGTTTGTTCTTCCTTTAGTAAGACTTCCAAATACATTCAAGTTTTTATGTAGCCTGGACACACAAAATCGCGTTTATCAAACTTTAATCACTCAAAATTATACCTAAAAAGAAGCAGTTTCGCTCGAAACGTGTGTGAGGGGTTGTGAATTTATCTCATCCACGGGTCTACAAAATTGCTTCGGCAAAATAACTAGTGCGAGGCAACTCCAGCTGTAATTCCTTTAATGTAATTCGCAGTCGGGGCTGTGGAGGTTGTGAAATGCCCCCCGAGCGCCACCTGCCGGCTGACAAATGTTGCTGTTTTCTTTAACTGTCTGTTAGGTGAAATGATTTGAAAACAAAATCATTTATGCCAAATGTTAAATTAAGTTTGTTGCTCAGTGTAGGTTCTCTAAATTTTGTATATTGAATTTACTTATTGCATCTATATTAAAAAGTGCTTAGCGTTGCGATTGTCGGGAGTGAGGGGAGATACGTTAGTGAAAAATTACATGGCGTCTTCCGTGCGTCGCAAGACATTTTAAGACGTTGGTGTCAGTGACAATGCGAGAGATGATCTTTGTTGTTATTATATTTTGAAGGAGGCCTTCGGGCACATATGCAGATAACAATGAAGACGTTCAAACCGTTACGCAATTCAACGATTGATACCACTAATAAATTTAACACAAAAATGTATTACCTAAATATGCCATAACTTTAAACATTTTTAATGTTAGTCCCTACTCACGATATATTATTTGATACTAATAATTTACTTTTTATTTTCAGGTATGGCTTTTGATATTAACCTTAAGATACAAGCTGACCATGTGAGTATAACTATACTTTACTATCACGCAATATTTACACCTAAAATATCCGAAAAATAGAGTAGTAAGTCTTATGGAGCTATGTCGATAGGTGTCGTGGCAAGCGACACTGACAAATGAGCATGCTTCTCGGAAGTAACGATAAATCTTCTGAAGAGTAACACACATCTATCAGCGACCACAATTACATCACAACCCGCTGCAGACGACGCTTGTGTTAGCAGTAGTAGCAGAACTGTGCGGGAACACCTCATTATTAATGTGAGATTCGATTACATTGGACACATACGAAACTTCTACCCGTGTAGAATAATTTAACTTAAACTCAATTAGGAAGAGTCAAGTTATACTGGTTACGTATATTGTGGAGCAAAGTAACGGAGCCGCAAGTATTGATTAGAATGGTTAGATGTTCTTCAATCTCAGATGTAGTACTTCTATTTTGTATATAGATTATTGTATTAGTTAAGTACACAATGTAATTTCTCTTATTTATCAAGTACAACATGTTTTCATTGTAATCCATAGATAAAAACTAAAAACAAAGTTTTTGGTTGTAATTATCTTATCTGCCAAGCGTGCTCTAATTCTTCAGATCAACCATTGATATACCAACTCTCATTATTTTCTTAATTATCTACGAGTCGATATGTAGCATTTTTTGAATTAGTCTAATTTACCCAGCCTCACTTTTCGTGTAACTTTTGAGATTATATAAGTTCCAAAGTTCACGAAAATTTCAAAGACATTCAGTTTGTTTAAACCTCATGTCAGCAGGGTTTTCATATTCAAATAGTATGCTGCGAAACGTTTTAAAATCTCCTTTAATCACCGTTCCCCTTTTCTTTGTTTCTTTGGAACGCGGAAAATCTCGTTTGAATTTTAATTTAAAACTATTGTCGAGCTTCGACGATATGTCTGGAACACCGAGATATTTAAACGGTCTTCCCGTTTCCCGAGATTTTCCTTCCAGAATAACTCAATGCAGTTGAAAACAACCACAGTACTGCATTTAAAGCGAAGCAGTTGAGAGACAAAAAACCGTCAGAAATGTGCTGTGAACGACGCATCAAATAGGATTGCGGTCTCATTTTAAACAGGCTACGGTGCTTCAAAATATACGGTAACGAAAGTTTCTTTATAGTACACTAGCGACCCGCCCCGGCTTCGTACAGGTGCAATACTGATACTGAATACACTACAGAAAAACTGTGAACGTATTATTCATATAAACCTTCCTCTTCAATCAATCTATCTAATAAAAAAACAGCATCAAAATCCGTTGCGTAGTTTTTAAGATTTAAGCGCACAAAGGGACAGAGAAAGCGACTTTGTTTTATCCTATGTATTGATAATGGTTTCAGTTAGTTTTGAACCCGAAGTATCATGGTACACGCCACGTTCCTGTAGTTAGGTTAAGCTGTGAGCAGTGGCGTGATAATCCAGCGGTAATGACGCGTGGGAAGGCAGCTGTGGCCCCGACTTGAACGCGTGCACACGGGATACAATATATCCTTGTATACTTGTTATGTGTAGGTACATGCTCTAGATATTACCCTTATCTTATGTACATGGAACACTGAGGGAAGTGCAGTGTATCGAGTATATGGCAATAAAGAACACGTGTATCACCAGTATCGGAGCTTTCATACTTTATTAAGGAGCTTTGCTATGAACGAAAAGTGTATGCGTTAAATAGAGAAGTGATGGGTGTTTAATGTTGATGTTTTAATATTATGTATTATTTGTGACCAAGTAACGCTTACTAACCGGACGATTAAACTAATAACCCTAACACAGTCTTCTTAGTAACAAAGATAATAGGCTGATGTTCTTATTGACGGCCCCGTAGCCTAGTTGGTAGGGACCCTGCCTGCGAAGCTAGAGGTCCCGGGCTCGATTCCCGTCCTGGGTAGATATTTATGTGACAGATAAATATTTGTTCTCGGGTCATGGGTGTTAGTGATGTGTTATTTGAGTGTCGTCC
>DWKA01002513.1:0-10567 GCA_018249155.1 Panoquina ocola ocola
TATATGAAGCTAAGATACAAAACGTAATCACTCGTACAATTCTCTATTAAAGCACATAATACATTTGGGCAATGAAGATTATTTACACAATTAAGCAATCAATTTATAAAAACATTACATACCTGCTATTTGATGATACGATGCTATAATTTCACGAGAATTTATTTAGTCTCGTACTGGTAGTAATTTAATTTAATACTTTATTTGACTACGGACAAGGCTGCTGATAGAAAGGTAATTATTCTTATATGTATCTACTCGTATATTGCGTAAATAGGATGCATGCATGAGTTCTGATTGCTGAGGGCATTTGCCGACCGTGTACGTCTTTTGCTATGATTTAATTATGCGAGCAGCATAATCTTTGTTAACTAATATAACAAATTATAGTGTTCACAAATTACAAAAAGCTTTAATTTTTTTTGTAGAAGTTTAAGTTCCGAAGTTAAAGTCTTTAAGTTAAAAAGTTTTTATTTAATTTTAATGTTTGTGAGTTAGCGTGTTTGTTTGGGTCTAATCTTGCAAGCTGAATTAGTAATATATACTTTCTCTTATCCTACATATACATAATTATAATCTATGCCTATACTTCCTCTAGGTTGGCTCAAATGAGTGAAGTCGAAGTGCTCAATGGTGATTAACACGGTTACTAATCATACGACTTTTAACCGATATCTTTAAAGTAGGTATAGGTTAAAAATATCTGAGGTCACATCTCAATGCTCTTCAAAATATTGAAGATCTTTGAGATCTTCCATTCTTTGATAATTCAACGTCGCTTATGAAGAGAAGCAAGCATAGTTCTTGCGAAACATTGTACGTTCGTCAGCTAAATATAGGTCATTTTATACCAGCTCCCATAAAGCTATGTGAATGTAATATGTGGGTCGCTCGGTCGCCAGGGACGGCCAGGGACCAACACAAATAGCATAATCGTAAATGTCCCTGCAGTTTCGTAACTACATTATGCATTTCTGGAATTCGATGTAAATATAGCGCCTGGAATCTTCTTCGTCGATTTTATTGCGACATGGTGAATTCAGGTCGTCCCGGGTGAGGTAGAGTGCGTTTTATGTTGCTAAGTCCGAATTGAGTAATTACGATTTACGACAATAGCAGATTACTTTTACTATTCACATGGCCTTCTTTATTGAAGCCTTGGTACCATCAATCCTATTATCGGAAAGACTAATCTATTACCGATTTTCAGTCGATAGCCAAACTAACTCATATAATATACAAGTAGGTACTTGTAATAATATCAACGCCACCGAATTATAACACACCACTAACTATATTTTCCAAAATTACATGACAGCAAATCTTCGTCAAAATCACGGAATTACTAATTCCGTGGTGAAAATGAAATCTTGATTCATTGATTTCTTCACTTAAGAAACTCTTGACATTAGGAAAATAATAATTTATCGTGTAATACCATTGTGAACACCAAAATTATTATAAAATTAATAACAGTAAGATCCTCTCCTTGGTTTTTACATTTTGAATAGTCGTCATGAAACGTGGATTTAATTAGATAATTTAGAATTATATCCAAGTTTCATAAAATTCCAAGACGTTTATAATCTTTGAGGGATATAACTTATTACTTATTATTCAAAATCAAGATGCATAATTATCTAGAATCGTTGCGTGTATCTTAGTGCAGTGGGCCATATTTTTGTTGATGCGTGGAGCGCGCAAGGGAATGCGAATGGAATGACGCATCGTGAACGTTGACGCACAATTCGCAAAACAGTCTTCCTGTCGCACTGTTTCATATGAAAATCGTGTCAAAACACGACTGAATTTTACTACACGTATGACTTTATAATTACATACTAGCATTAGCTGCAAATTTCGGTATTTTGAACTGAAAGTTCTCTCAAGAAAATAAAAAAAACGGTGAAATACTTGTATTGAAAAAGATGTGTATTTAAGAAGTTATACTCGTTTCGTTATAGGATAGCTTAAATTCGACTATTCAATGTCGTCTAAAATTGAAATAGCTGCATTAAATTGATTATGGATCGCAAATTACAAAATTTTGTGTTTGGATGTCACCCAATTCAAAATTTTTAAGGACCAAATCACGCCGCCAAATTAAAATATAACCCTGACGCCTACACGTAAAATTTAAACAGTAACTACATTATTTTGTAACGGCAATCTATTGAAGCGGAAGACCAAACAACGGGTATTCAAATAAAAATTGTTTGCTACAATTACCTTGGCAGTCTATTTATCACTTACCACGATTCGTAATGCAAACCGAGGTAATAATGATTCTTTTTATGGTACTGATATTCTCACACACTTATAATAAGGGCGTTAAGTGAGCTAGTTAGCGACTTTGAGAGTGAAACAGCAGATATACCTTATCTATCCCGTGTATGTATTGGATCTATGAATGAACAAATGAATGAGTGGGTTATATGGGATATTTATATATTTTAGTATGTTAATTAATTTTTTATTATGTTTTTTCCAGTTGGAGATAAGAAAGCATCACCATGACCGTTGTAACGAACCCAGCTCGAAGTGACGTAGACGAGGTGGTAGTAGACGATGAGAATCACGATGATGACATAGAGTCGGATGATATTCCCGAGGAAGAACAAGCAACTAGTATTGTTCAAGATCACATACGCTTATACGACGACGAAAGGCAAAGCGATATAGTCTTCGTTGCCGGAATAAATGGCGATACATGGCGGTACCCAGGACATCGCCGCGTGCTGTCTGCCACCAGTCCTGTATTTGCTTCTCTACTCGCAACTAAATCCGACGTCATCGTAGTCGATTACGTTGACAGAAGAGGATTCGAACAACTGCTTCGGTATCATTATTGCGAACCCACGCAGTTAAATTCCGTCGCTACTGCTAGATGTGCTCTCGATGCTGCCTATAAATTCTTGTGCCCACCGTTAGCGGAGCGCTGCGCTCGTCGTCTTGATGAGCTATTGGACGCTGGCGTGGCGCTTGAAATACTCCGTGATCTACGCTATCTTTGCGCAAGACTACCTGGTGCCGCTTCTGCGCCACCACTCCCCGCTCTCACAAACGATCACGCGGCTCGCGCTCTAGCTCAGTGTTCACGCTGGTGTGACTCACTAGCCCATAATGCATTGCTAGTGCTTGATGAAAACGCCGATGAAGCGCTTAACGATGAGAGGCTCGAGGAGCTTTCTTATGAAGATTTGGCTCTGATAGTCCGACGTGATACGTTACGGATTTCCAGTGAAATGGTGCTAGCTGAGGCTTTATTCAGATGGAGCACTTCTGTGTGTAAACGCTCCAAGCGAGAACTGACCCCAAGTAACAAGCGCGCTGCTCTTGGTGGTTTATCTTATTGCCCTCGATACTTACTGCTACAAGGAGAAAATTTAGATCGCGCTTTGGGAATGGAATTGCTTGAACCAATGGAACGTGCCCTGGTATTGGCTCGTGCACGTAAGCTGTCGGCTCCAATTCCATACGGTGCCGATCAAGAAGCACTTCTGCGTCATTGGGCTCGACCTCGGCCTACAGAACCAGCGGCCCTTCCAGTGCATCTCAGCGCCCGTTCCGAACCTGAAGTAGAAGAAGAACCTGAACCTACCAAGCTATGCGGTCGGAAACGTAGACGTCCTAAGCAACCTTGCTTCGAACCAGAAGACAAAAATCGGAAGAAAGGATGTTGTGCATGCTTCGGGGAAGGTTTACTCAGAGCTTTCATTTGTCTATTCGATTAAGAGAAGAGAGTAATAGAATAGATACATGATGCAATGAAGCGCTTATAATCCTGTGGCTTATGACGATCGTGTATTTTAATCGTCGGGTTAAGCAATGTCGGTATCGGTAGAGTTTAACAAGAGGAAGGACATTGGAAAGGTGAAATTATAGTGGCAAAATTTTGTCGACTATTTCGTTTCACTTTCACGGTTGAATATCCGCTGTGGTGTTGTTGGACTGTCATTACGTAGCTGTGTTTTGTAAGTGTCATATACATACCAGCTTTCATACTACCTCAGCTATCTCTGAACGATCTTCAGGAGCAATGTGATGAAGTGTTTTCCAAACGTCTACTGACTCTACTTTACTTATACCTACTAACTAATGACTTGCAGTCCAGCCGAAGGAATTCTATGGATGATTGTTGTTTATTGTATAGATATTAAGATCAAAATGAGAAATTTAGACACCCAGAGTTAAATTTGAGTTGAGTTGAGTGAGAAAACATAATTGGTGCAATTTAAATATGTTCCTTTGTATTGTTATAGTTTAGAATATAATTTTTTTAAGCTTATAAAATTGTAATCTTCAGAAACGTTATTAAGATCATAAACGACTGAATATGAATCAATTAGGAATTTTTAATAATTTTAATAAATAATTTGGTATTATAACCGTGAAAAATTCGTATCTGAATAGGTACGCATTATTAAATAACTAGCCGAGCTAACCCGTCCAAATAAGGACGTGAGTAAGCAGTCATATTCAGTAATAATGTTAATTAATAATTTCATAGTTGGATCAATTAATGATGCGTATAGAGTAGAAAACAGAATACGACTATACAATAAATAATAAATGGTAACTGTATTAGTAAAATGGCCAACGAACGATCGGTAGTAATAACTTAATATATTTCTTGAATTTTTCAAACTATTTTTCATGCAATTACAGATTCTTTGCTTAATCTCTAAATATTTTTCCTAATTATTTCATTATCATAGCCTACGAACTAAAATATACTAATTGTTCGTTATGCTAGCTTAATTGATGTTAGATGTTTAATAGGCTTTGCTGCTTTAAATCAAAGTATTTTTAATTAGCTAAATTATACTAAATTTAATCTGACATTGTGATACGTTCATATATCATGGAGTTTGTTGCCATTAATTGGTATCCAAATGTTTCTTCTAGTTTGTAAGTACATATTTTTGTAGCTCTTACTTTTCAAATTGTGTGACAATTTGTTTTATTTTGTTAATCTTGAGTGTAATTGCTTCGAGATATTGGTGCACAAATGTGTTATCTATGCATAAGCATTTACTTTAGTTGTTGTATTTTAGATTATGTTGCATTTATTAAGTTTTATTATACGTAGATATGTTAAAAATGTTATATTTAGGGATATAGTCCCCAGTAAGTGAATTAGTAGCTAATTCTTCAACAGTAATTTTAGGTATCTAATATTTATGTTTTACTAGTCGTATTTTAAGTACAGGCTTGATGTTATAAAATTTTTGTAGCGTATAATAATTGACGTTTGTAGACAATTATTTTGCAGGTAATTATTTCTCAATGTAACTTCCATCTTCATGTGTTCATAGCAATTTTTTTGCTAAACGCGATCTTACTAACTTAATTTTGGACCGTGCCATATTGTGTGTCATTTTATAATGAACAATATATATGTATGTATAGGATAATTTAAATTCATTGTTATAGTGACTTAATCCTTGTAAGTAATTATGATGTCTTTTACATGATACTTACTCTAATGTGAATAAAATGAGACTTAAATATTTTCATAAAATCCCTTATTCTGTATAGATTTCAGAACACGAAGTTTAAAATTTCAATTTGTACAAATAGACGAATTACGACTGTGTTTGTATACATAACTTAGAAAAGTAAGGTGACTGTATTAAATAAAATGGTATTACGTCGTATTGCACTTGATTACCACGAAAACATTGTATCTACTTAGTTTTAAAGATTTTACTGAAAGCTTGAACCTTCAACGACCATCACAATGTTCTATCTATTCATTATAGGTAAAACAAATATAAAACTGTGCACATAAGGAAAACCTAATATGTAGATAATATCATGTCTAGAAAGCTACATATAATTTACTTTTAGGGACATAAAATTGTGGCAGGTGGCACTACTGGTTCATTTTAATGCGCCATCTAACGAGGTTTGTTATTATTCTGCACAGAGTAACTGTCTGTACGCTAGATGGCTACGCTACTAATATGCTATGTCTTTACGCTAGTAATAGTCTCTATGATAATATTAATATGTAATCGTTACATCCACTACTAGATTGATATTCATAGTAAAAAATGTCTGGATGAGATAGACCACTGTTCGGTGATAAGACCTCCTGTGTATATTACTTATAACAAAAATTGTTTTTGTTTGGTTCTCCTTATGTGCACAATAAATAAGAACTATGTAAGTAGTATTGTATTGTAATTTGGTAACGTACTAACTAATGTAGGTATGTGACAGTTTAAGAGTTGCTATTAGATAATGATAGATGCTGAGTAGGTATAATGAATAGATAGAAAATTGGAAATGGCGGTATCTGATTCTATTCAAAATTGGAATAAAAATGTGCTTTAAGATCTAAGATCTTCTGCTATTCTTTTTAAATATTATCATCGATGTTTTTGATGTATTCCACATTGTATGTTGTGTTTAAGTGTATTACTCGTGTAGCGTTCAGAACGATAATTGAAATAGATGAAAATTACTTGCATTTAATGTATAATGGTACTTATTGTTTACTGATGTGTTCAGCTCAGAGCTGTATTTGTGTAACAATCCGATTCTGAAATAAAATAAATATGATGTTTAAGAACGTGTTTCTGTATTTTATTTCATTTTATAAATTCTGTAAATACAAAATCTGGTAATAATATTTCCATAATAGTTTTTTTTCAATAAAAGGGATGGAAATTGCTGGAAATTTAAAGATAATAAGTAGGTATACTAAATAAATAATTTATTAATTCATGTTTAGGTTATAATTATGTCAACTATCTCCGTCTCTTCGGAAATGGGAGCATGACGAAAGGAACTCTTGAGTGAATGAAGACTGAAGATTTCGCTACCTCTGGTCACTGCTTCTAACTTTTCCACCTTTTCCAGCATCCTTGAAAGAGTATCCTCGGCAGCATGTAAATCATTTCGTAGCGAATGTACAGTATTTTGCAATTCTAACATTGTATCGATTTTGGTGTTCATCTTTTCAAACTTATCTTGAATATGGTCACGAGCTTGCTGAGTTTTCTCTACTTGATTATTTATTCTTGAAGTTATCTCGTAACGAAGCTCTCTAAACTTTTTATCAAATGTACTATCTTCCTTACTGTCTCGTCGTTTTCGTTCCCCGGTATTAGTAGATAGTGTTCGATACTTGTAGCCGGAACTACGTGATGTATAACAGTTTTTGTTAAAATTTTCTGACATCACTTTAAAGAATAACAATTTAACAACACACTTTATTCCTACATATTTTTTATGATCTTAACATTGGAATTTATTTACATAATTTCAATCGCCTAGTAAAATAATTATCGTTAGTTACATTTTAAATCCAACGAGTATGATACAAAGTTCTATCTGACATTTTTTGTCGACGATGTGTCAATTATGTTGATATTTTTATTATTATCACAACCACTGACCTCCTCAACACTGATATGCAGAACATGGACCTAATACCTGTATAAAAACCACGCGACACACCACAGCAATTAACACCAAAATGCCTGTAATCAAATATGCACATTTTTGTCAGCTTATGTCATTGTATTAGATTATGTTACATATAATATAATAACATATACAGGGTGTTTTGTAGAAGGTGCGTAAGTGCACCTAAGTGCACATAAGTGTAATTAATAAAAATAATGTGACCGTAACCGTCTAACGCGGAACATACAAGGGAGCAGCTAAACTATACATAAGTACCTACCTATATAAAAACTATTCAAATGATTTAAAAAGTTTTAGCTATGTTATCTACTTTATTATAAAAGGCAAGTACCTAGATGTTAATAATATTTAACGGAACCAAAATTTCCACATCCCTTAAATATCTCTAGATAATACCTAGAACCAGAATTATTGTAGCTGTTAAGAACGTGTGGTGCTATCTAGTGACATTTTGTAAAACTAAGATGAAATGGATTCAGTTGCGCCGCGTATTTAGGAGCATTTGACTGTAGGTTGTAATTCAACGTTTAGCCAAGAGAGGGCAACACCGTTTTGTACAATTTTGTTTATTTTGGCGAGGCCAATAAAACGACTAAATGATACTTTTTGCATGAAGATTAAAAGGGTTTGATAGTTGGTAGAGTTAAAGTTTGTAGAGTCAGGATTTGTAGAAGAAATCTGATAACTTTTAAACAGTGAGAGGGCTGGGAGGACATGGTGTCCTCCAATTACAATTTATAAATCTAACCCATCTAACACATTTTGCAGAAGGTAAACTGGACCTAATTAAGAATAATTTTATTCGATTTTAAATGCTAAATACCTCAGACTATAAAATAATATGCACATCATAAAATTGCATAGAAAAGAAGTCTTCAACAATGCAGGTAAAAAAAATGGAACAATCCATAGACATCGTCTACAAACCACTTGAGAATGCAACTGAAAAAGTCAATTTAAAAACAATAATTCAGGCCTACGTTTGAATTCACAATAGACGACAAAAGATTTTAATTTTTTGTGACAATTGTGTGCAGTTAACAAAAGAATGCAACAGGTTGGGTTGTATTATTCTCAAGTAAATTTATATTTGATGAAGTGCAAAAGTCCGAGGCGCTCTTTTGTGACATTTACATTAAAAAATATTGAAGTTAACATTTTTTTTCTGTAGATTTGTCATCCGCGTGAATGCGGTCGGTGAACGTTTGGCACACATGGGCCCAACATGTCCATTGTGCTTTGTGAACCGATCCTAATGCGTGTTGCTATGAGAATACTATACTCGTAATACAGAAATATGTTTTTATGTTATCAAATGATTCTTTTTCAATGTTGTAAAAACTGTTTCTCACGCGTATAACTGTAGTTTACTTTATTATATACAAACATTATGAAAAGTAATAAACTTGTCTCAAATATCTATAGTAATGGTAATAAAAGTACACAATTTAATTATACTTAGTTCAAGAAAAGACATAAAAAAATTAATTTGGGGTATGGCACTAAATTATGTTTTTAATCATTTTAAGTTTAGGGGTGCGTCTAGGTTTTTCCGCTAAGAAAATCATTGTCGCACCCAGGGATGTCACTAAAGGTGTTCGAAAATTCACTTATGGTATCAGTGAACAAATATTTAACAATGGTTTGCAAAATCTGTACCTACGTAAAACTTCGTGAATTAATTTAACTAATAATCAAAAGATGACAGTGATAAATAAAAACTGTTCTTTACCTACTATAACATTTTTAGCAGTCATTTTCAATTGTAATGGAGCCTTTAAGCAAAAACTGGCTGAAAATAGTGAAAACGCGTTCTAGCAAAAACTGTCTTTTACTAGAACGTTTTAACAGTAAATTCTAAATTTAAACTACATTTAAGAAAAACAGTGGTTTTGTAAAAACCGATTTTTTACTGCCACATATTACCGTGTAATTGGAAATATTCCTAACGAGTGGTCAGCAAATTTCGCTTGTTTAGCTGTCACGTAAATCCATATCCATTGAACAGGTTTATAATAATAACTACGCTTTTGTGGAGACTCGTCACCCACGTTGGCACTCCCACTAGGTAAGGACTGTCGGCGACAGTAAATTTATCGAGATTACCGAATACCAGGAATAGCAGGTAGATGCGTACTCCACGACACAAAGGAGTGGCACTTAAAATTTTTATTCAGCCCTATTTATTGCAGCCGGTCAATAGACAACTCATTACGTGGAAACTGCCTTCTATTCAAAACTAAGCGCCACCTTACCGCTGCGTTACACTGTTATTTTTTTTTACAAAACGTAATTCCGTGAGACTTCGTTTAATGTACGGCTCGAGTGGTTGCTGTGATCACAGGCACAGGTATATTTATGTGTCCCCGAAAGGTCTGTCCCAAAATAAGGTTTTTGAGTGGTGCGAATAAGGTGTCTGCGCCAGTGTTGGGTGGCTCACCAGTCTTCTCAAAGTAGATATATTTAATATCTTTTGTCGTCAACTGAATTACAAAATACGTTCGTACAGGTAGACCAAGAATAGGCATCTAATTTTATTTTAATTTAGGTATATCTCTATCAACTCAGACTTAAGACTCAGACTAATTAAAAAATATACAAAGTTAGATTGTTTTCCTGAATTTGTCAGATACTTTAACTACATAATTCTAATTATGTACCTACTTTGAAAATTTTATTTTTCGTGTAATGAAATACATAGGTGTATAGTTAAATTTTATGGATATAAGTACTTAAGAGTTCCAAAGGTACCTATGGTAAGTTTTTAGAATATAATACCTACCTAGTATTCAGTAAGTAGTATAATTATTTCACAATACAAATTTCTGAAATGTATTTTTTTTATAAAAGATGAAGCGTAAAAATATTACTGTGATTTACCTATTTATTCAAAGAATTTTTTAAGAGTCCATCCGTGGTACACCTTATTCGATAACTCTTTGAGTGTCCTTGTGCCATATTGTTTCTGACTCTTATAATTATAAGAGTCAGAAACAGTAATTATTACTATCTACTACTGTATAGGTAATCTAAATATATAAAACTCAAACGTGACTGACTGATTGACTGACATAGTGATCTATCAACGCACAGCCCAAACCACTGGACGGATCGGGCTGAAATTTGG
>DWKA01002514.1:0-10567 GCA_018249155.1 Panoquina ocola ocola
GCAAATAGGTAGCAATTTTCTAAATCTACATCAACGTTAAATATGAGCGGTGACCGGCGATTCTGACGCACTCTTTAGCTTAATTGTTCATTATTAAATATTGAAACTGTGTGTGTTACTGAACGTAACTACGCAACCAACACACCTTTAAGAAATGGTCAATGTCTATTGTCATTTACATTGTGACTTGGATTAGTGAACCAACGAATCGTCTTGCTAATTTTACTTACCTGAGTAATCCAATAGAAAGAATCGTTAACATCTCAATGGGAAAAGATAAAAAAACTGCATTCATTACGACGATATCACCGGATTGACAGTTGCACATTGTCAGTTTTCCATAACAATTTGGAACTATAACAAGCGTGATTACTGGAACAACGTTTAATTCGTTTCCACAACCCCTCAACGCGCCAATAAACACGACGCAATCAAAAGGCGAACACCGAACGAATTGTAATCGCGCACGCCCCGAACAAATCCGGCGGTATCGCTAAAGATCAAAATAACATTTGTACCAAAATCATTTATCAGCGATTCTCATTCCGTCGCCCCAGGCCCGCACCGTTCAACCAGCCCAACTACAATGTTAGGGTGCGAACGCTGTGATGCGAATGGCGGATTTAAAACGCTCTTTTTGATTCATTGGCGATAATCAATGTAGGTATGTAGAGTATATGAAATCAAAGGAGAAATTGGTCAATGCCGTTAATCGTAAGATGGGTAAGGTTTACATTAAGAAGAGTTATGATAAGCAGAAACAGACAAACATAAAAAAATCTGTTAAGGGTGCAAATAATGAAATGTATTAATAATAATTTGTGTTATATGTGTTCAAAATAGGTTGAGATACATTTATCTATTATAAAAAATAAACATGAAAAGTTTTAAAGAAATTATAGTCGTATTTTGGTTACAGAGGGCACTATGATACTATACTACACTATATTCAGCATAACTTGGCATTTGAATAAAAAAATAAAAAACACCTTAATTCAACTATTAACGCTGCAATGTCCCTAATTTAATAAGAAACAAAATCATCAATCGCTTCCGCTTATTCATCAATAGTGTAATCTAGGCCTAAGTCCTTTGGAGCGACAAACTAATGTGTTTCAGGGGAATAGCATCTTTGTGGGGAGATTGTCATTAATACTGGTTGGTGACGACGTTTAGATTAAAATTTAATATTTGTATTAAATCTCTTTCCTACATTGTCCCACTTGATGTGATCGTTCAACAGATGGCAAAGTTTGAATTTGTTATATCTATAAGCAGCTTGTTATATACCTTATCATCATCACTACCCAAAACCGTCTCTATTGCCTTTGGGTCTCCTCAACTCTCCTCACCCGCTGGTCAAGTGGATCGGCAGACTTTACACACCTTTGAGAAAATTACGGAGAACTCTCAAATATGCAGGTTTCCTCACGAAGTTTTCCTCAAACCGAAGCAAGTGAAATAAGAAGCAAGAAAGAAGAAGCAAGTAAATATTTTGTAATATGAGTGTATTTTTTTAAATTACTTATTCTAACTTTCCAACGTCTGCACTGCTATGTTTTTATCTAATTAAAAATACGATTTATTAGATTAATTCGAGTACTAAAGTAGTTTTTTATTTAAAACTTCATAAAGTGTGTGTGTGACGGCAAAAAGACCTAAGCGACATCTATACTAATAATATCTAAACCTACCAGTCCGAAATCAAACCTTTGTAAGCAATATAAGCATTCTATACACGTATCACGTATTCTATTGGGGCTTAATGGACCTGTACCAAAATTCTTAGAAAATATACCTATATACTGTCAGATAATGAGGATAATTACTTTCACAATTGAGTAACTTAATAATATAACCACGTTGTTATCTATTTTTGATCTTCTTTAATTTACCAAGTACTTTTAAAGTGAGCAGTGAATAGCTGATGAATTTATATGTAGAAAAAAGTTATTGAGTAATTTTAAATCTCTGTTACTTTTCACAAAAATATCGACGAAACTTACCTAATAGGCATAGTGTGCGTACCGAAACATGGTACAAAATAAACGACCATTGGCGATCTAATAAAATAGGTGCAATTTCAGGTTGTACCCCACAAAACCCGGCTTCAGAGGTCATCCCCGACCGTAACTCAATTGTCGCGTTTGCTGTTTCCCGTTGTATTTTTTGCCCCAACGTCGAATTTGAGCCATATTGCGACCCACCCCATCTAAATGATAATTCGAGGGCCCTTCTTACAATAAAAATTATTGCGGCCAGTTTATTTTATTACACTTTGTATTGTATTCAAATATTTACGGACGGACAGAACAGAAGGATCCGCGAAATGTAAACCTTATTTTAAGGGTGGCACAAAATAGATCCAAAATTGAGGTGTTTGTCAATGCGGCTGTCTCGGATTTGCACCCTTTCGTTCCCAGTCGATTGTATAGTGATTTCACCTTTTTTATTCGCACCAATTTCCTTAACATTTTTCTTATTTGTTTCCCCAAATGCTTTTCGATTTCTCTTATATACCTTCCTATTATTCTGGGTGCAAAGTCTACAGATTGTATAGCAAAGAATTGTTATTGCTAATGACAATATGGTAATATATTTTAGAGATAGTACCTTCATGAAATATTATTATCATCTCTGTTTTCAAGTTCTCTACTAAAATATTGTATTTAGGTACTCTGTGCAATACTAAATAGCTACTATGGAGAGAATACATCACCATATTTGTTAGAATTAATTTTAAAATTATATTAGACCATGTACAGTAATTCTGAAAATACTTTGTACTGAATTCTGAGCGAAAATTACACGCTTTTCAAAATGGCTAATGGCCATTTCATGGAAAATCCAATTGAATAACCCATACAATAACGTGAATCATTTGTCGTAGTTACATATTTAAAAGACCAATGTTGTTTCCGTAATAGCCGTGTATAACAGCAATCGTACAACAACAAAATATGTCAAGAAAATAATAATCATTACCTGTCAACACCGCAATAGCATACAAAGCCCGTTACAATGGTAAATAATTTTATTATAATTACCAGGCAGATGCTATTTATTTTCCTACGTACTGTGTAGTCATCAGGCAAGACAAAGCTAGCAACCCCATTCTTATCTCCCTTTCAGATCGCAATCAGTGCCGCCATGTTGATGCCATTATGAATCAAATTCCCGCCTTTTTACTTTTTTCCATTCGCTAGGCACTGGCGTCAGATCTCACAGCCGATAAGTTCTTTATTATCCTGGATGATTTTTTAATCTGTGGTCCTACCGTTGTACTCATGTTTCACATTAACACGACGCTTTTTGTATTGTATTACGTGTAAAGGGATATTAACGGAAACTGCAATTTTCTGAGAACAATGGCGTTTTGCGAAACCTGAAAATGTCGTTTAGATTTATGCACGTGGGAATAAATGGTGTTGAAGAAACGTGTGTAGGTAACGTATCTAATGTACCTAAGATTAGAAAACATCACGATTAGTTCACTCTATAGTCGGTAATACCTACGACAAAGTTAAAGACAATTTTTATGTAATTATGTGATAAAAATAATGACACTTCATGTCCACGAAGAAAGAATAAGTAGGTATTTATAAACTGTAAAACAGGCACAAATTATTTGTGTTACGCAATTAATTTACCTCAAGTAAGTAGTTTCTTTTGTTTTAATTAATGCTAAGAATGAAGCAGTTATGTTTGTGTTACGAAAATTCTACTTAGCGATTTATCCGTATGTAATTGGTATTTACCTACGTATTTTTTTTATTATGGTAAAAAATTAATAAAAAAGTGTCTTTTAACCACTTAAACAAAATACTGCTAAATGTGTGTGTTAACGTAAAATAACAGACTAATGAGTAATGAACCTTTGTGGAGAATGTGAAATTTATAGCTATGCCATTTTACCTCGGTAACTCCTTCTTATCTTAACGTGATTGTTTTATTGAATTTATTGAAACAACGTAGAGAAAAAATAATCTAAGAATACAGTATCAACAAGGAACTTATAAAGTATCAACTATACTTATCTAACATAAAATTTTTCATCTGTCCAGTGTTTACCTACATAAAATCAGCAGACCTCTTCCTACGGAACTCTTTTAAACTGAGAAGCAGAAGCCACTCCGCAAAGTTGCTCTCTAAGTAGATTTTCCAATTTGAAACTCGTTACAGCAGGAACAGCTCTCGCTTTTTTCACTTGAACTCCGCCCACGATTTATTGGTGAACTTCACTTCACTTCAGTTACTTGAGACAGATGAAAATTGTCAGCGGAAGTTATTTATGGGGCCTTCAGGATCCTTCGATGCCGATGTTCTGTTATAGAATACCGGAATACGTATTACTATTTCAATCTAACCGTCCTATTAGTTGTTGTTATTATAACATTAAGCAGTTTAAACGCAGGTTTAATATATTATGTTGTTAGTAACTTTATCAATCATCTCAGATAAAAATTGTTGCATAAGACTGTAGAGTATTTAGTAACTTTTAAAAAGCAAGTTTCCTGATGACGTTGATAATAACCTCCATAGGTGATACCATTATCAATGTAATGAAAAGTAAATTAAAATCAGGACCGAAAAATGCCTCATAAAATGAGTATTCAATTATTCCTTGTAGTGGACTAGATACGCGTAGGTTCCAATTTATAGTATTTTGTATCGATATAACGTCCTTTTTCTCTATTGCAAAATAAACACATCAGCAGTAAAGTAATTATTTGAGCGTCACTGGCGAGTTAATGGCGTCGCTTCCGGTTGCGCCGCCATTAGTGGCCATTTCCTGCACTTCCGATGCTTGTAGCGCCGCCACGCGGATCTTTTTGGCAACTACAAAAGACCTACAAATATTTTCGATCTTCCGAACTTACTCAATATAACGTACTGAGGCTGTGGGGACCAATTAACGCATTATGAACATTTTTAATTATTTTTAATATTGACTTTTCAGTTAGAAGCGAAAATTATTTAGAACCCTTTACTATAAATATTATCTTACACATACCTACCTAGATAACTTAGCTTTATTTATTTATTGCATTTTTAATTTACCTACCATCTATAGGATAAGTACTGCTATTTAAAATATTAGGTATTCCGTTTCAATGATCTTACGAGGAAAAGTAAGCAATTTTGTTAATTAAAAATTATGTACCTAGAAGAAAATCGTATTTAGAATTATTGTGTTTGCCTTATTTTTAAAACATTAAAAAGGAAACGATTTTGTCGCAAGATGCTTATATAAAAAAAACTAGCACTAGGTACCTAAGTATTTCTAATTTTCTAAGTACGAGTATAACCACAGATAACCGCACGACACTGTGACGCAAAAACTGAGTTGTAGCTACACCGAGAAATCGATTTAGAATTAAAACATCGATAAGTAGGCAAGAATAAATGTATCTCAATTGTGTGGTGTCAATTGACGGTCCGACCACAATGCAAACAGCGTTAAGTGGCGGAAGCTTTCTCAGACACGTGACAGGATCGATTGCTAAACGATGACTCGCAAATGGACATCACTAGATTATTAATGAAACTTTATATTGTGGCATTTATGGCCAATCTCCATCGAGCATATAACAAATAGAGCGGTAATGTTGAATGTTTTGTTCGAAAACAAATTACGCCAAAACACTGCGCTGGGCGCTGCGCTCTGATTGGCCGACACACAGGTCACTCGGTCACTGAATAGTGCGGTACTGTTTTAAATTGTTATTTATATGACAAATCACTGCTCAGTTTCGGAAGTCTCTAGCCCATATTACTGCTCTATGAGATTATATGCTCCATGCTAATCTGAAACACTATCAAGAGTGAATAGGCTATTACTAAGCCTGTGTATTAACCACGTAACTTCATCGTCATCTTACCATCAGGTGAGATTGTAGTCATATTTTATAAGCAATTCGTTATTTTATTCGTCTCTTCTTCTTATTTCTTCTTCTTATTCTATTATTTCATCTTACCGTTTTAAAGATACAAGTGGGCAGGTACCTAGGTACGTGATAATTTAGACATATACAAAATACGCGCAAACCGTTCCTTGACAGTCGGATAAAAACTGTACTAGCTACATAAGTAGGTACATACCAAACATAACTACTCCTTGTCAATCGGATAAAAACTGTACTAGGTAGAGCTACATAAGTAGGAACCTAATAGCAAATTATTTATTATAACACTACGAAAGTGTCGTATTCATTGCGAACTTTCGCCCGAGTAAGCTCGATAAGATTTTCCGATGCGGTTATTTTTCATGTAAAACAGGCGCTCAAAATAAAAACAGGACGCACCCGCGAGCGGCAATCAGCCGAAGCATCGGCAGGACCCGCTCGGAATTTTAAAAGGATCCGTCGTATTTATTATATTAACCCTCTTGTTTAACCGTGATTTGTGAGGAATCATTCATAAAACACTTTGTGTATTTCTGGTAATAGGTGTTGTCGAAGAAGCCCTGGTTGGTGCGTTGGTTTCTAATGTAAAGAAATGAAATTTCTGAAGCCTAATTAATATAAAGTGTTAATAAGAATATCAGTTGTCGAAATATGTCAGTATCTAATGCTTAGTAATCGTTAGTAATTTGTCCCACTCGAAGTTGGTCACAGATGTGTTTGCTACTTGTTACTTCTGAGGACTGACGATAGACTCTTTCAGCTCAATACACCCTTCAGATCGAAACACAAATGCTATATTTATAAGGTTATATAGTAAGATACGACAAATATGTAAATGATGTAATAGACAAAGTTACAATTAATTTTAATAAACGACTAGTTATATTAACACTCAATCATTATATGGACAGTTTCCATTATTCGCTGCACTTGATTGATAAATGAATAACGAGCTAAAATAAACAAAGTAATGACAACATTCATTAGCGTGCCAGTTAAGCTCACTCAATGACGTTAAATGAGCAAAACCACAAAATGCTAAAATGGCGTTGGCCGCCTCACCATTATATTGATTTCGACGCCATTAAAACGAACCGGAAATTAAAAAGAAATAAAAACATATTGCTTTCCCGCGCGCTCCGAACTTCACCCAATTTGTACATGTTCCGTTTTCGAACATCGCTTTTTTAAATATTTAAAACATCCTAAAAACATCGGACAATGTCACTTAAACTTGTACCTTATTTCAAAAGTTTAAAGTCGAGTCTATTGTTTGTTGAACCGCGACAGAGGTCGATCGAACATTGGGACCGTACGTGGAACATAGGGTAGGTAGATTTTATTTGGCATGCCATTATTGTCAGCGTGATATGATTATTATATTATCGGGCGATAAACGCGCATAAAAAAGATATATCGCGGCAAGGCAATCATCTCGACCGGGGATTATGACGTTATTACAGTGTTTCGTGTGGATTTATCGGGAATGCGCACAGCTAATTAGATTTCTGACGTGTGTAGGGAGTCCATAAATCATGGCTCCGTTTGGAAGCTTAGGAATTGAACTGGTAATGGGATTCCGTGCTCTGCTATTCGTTGGTATTGAGTAGGATAGCATTTATTCTATTTTGTCGTTTGTAATTTCCACCTTCATTTGCAACATGAATGCATTTAATAGCAAGACAGGGAGATGATATGTTGCCGATAGCTGCATCAAATAGTCATGTATCAAATGTATATATCGGTACGTAATTATGTACTGTTGAGGTATTTATATAGTTATCATGTTATGGAGAAAAACATGTGTTACTCTTAAGCAGGTTTTTGTAAATGTTATTTCAATTTTTCTTTAAGAATCCGACTGCGAAATTTTAAGCTGATTTTTCAATGAAATCTGTCATGGATACCTATGTACTTAGAAATTGCAAGTTAACTATTATACATAATAATAGTCTTGAGAAATACAATAATAATATAATATATAGCATATATATAATATATAGCAGCCTTCTGTCTTCTTCCACGACACCCCGTTTTTCGTATGTAGCCAATTTTTATATTATGTGGCCAAAATGTTATAATATCTACATATTGCTACGAATATCGGAAAGCAAATCCCACATTTTTTACCATCTGATCCATTGAATTAGCTGGCTTTTAGCAAATGCTTAGCGGTAGTAAATTATCGTAATATCTGCGCGAAGAGCACTTAGCGATATCAATTCATACGAGGTTAAATATTTGTTATCCATTAGGCATTATCGGTCTAATGTGTTTCACGTGTAGCCCTGAATTAGTGACATTATGCCAATCTGTGGAAAACAATATATCTGATGACTTGACGAAAGCTTTATTGCCTCCACGGTAGGGATTATCAATGGGTGGGCGATACGGTTATCTCAATAGCTGCCGGTGAAATTAACGTTAAAAAGAATTATAATGGTAATATTTGTTGGTTAATTTAGCAATGTTTTTTTGTCAGATCGTTTGACGCCAATTTTCGTAAATAAGTAGCATAGTTCAAATTTCGATGGAATGGATGGAATTTCGATTGGAAAAGAAATCTAATCATATCAGGCTCGTTTAGCCATTCGAATATATGATGAGCTTTAACTGGTCAAAGCCCCGATTTTGGACATTTATCAAACGTCCGTTACGAAATTTTTGTTACTACCTATACCTTAATGGCTCCTTTAATATAAACTAGAGCTCTCCTGATTCCTAAGCGAGCTTTTTTTAGATGTCCACAGTCCCACCTATAGGACCTACTTAGTCGAATTTCAACATGTACGAAATCTTGAGAAACTTTTTTTAGTCATACAAAATTTTGGTGGTTCTTTCATCATTGAAATACCTTGTCAATTATAAATTTTGTTCGTCTGCCTTAGAAAGTTACCGACTCCTGTCTTATTTGAATGCACTGTTTCCATATTTGTCATCTAAAATTCTGAGCCAGTATTTCTAAAAGAGCAGATTTTTGTCCGACAGGAGAAACAACTTACTCAGGATCATAAACTTCTTCTACACGGCGATTAGGTCTTATATCCGTATAATGTGGAAATAAACACACTTTTACTATAATTATGATGTAATACTTGATCCTCATTTATATTATCTTTTCTCCCTAGCTTTTGTGTCTGGGCATCACCTGAGAGCTTTAGAGCTACAGTATCTTCATGGACCTAGAAGGCACTGCAAACAATGCCTTTTCTCGTTGCAATATCCGAATCTCCAAGAAAAAAGTTATTTTATTGCTTTTTCAGTTTTCAGAAGAAACCTATTTTTTTGTTGTTTATTAATATTGAGCCGCTACTACTATGCTATATTTTGGTGTTATGTACGCCATCTAGTTATTCCACCTATAACAATCACACTTCAAGGTCAGTAAAAGATTAACGCGCCGAATCATAGATGTCGCCCAACGCTTAAAATCCACTACAACAGTCTGTGGTGATTGTGCTCCTGTAGCCGAGTAAAAGATACAAACTGTGGACGATAGATGGCGTTTACTGATACGAAACGGTGAGGTCATTGCATTGTATTCACTCCACTGGACTGTGCTGATCAGTTGGTTTTTTGCTGAAGCAGACGTGTGTGAGTTGTGTGAAGCGCGATGCTCGCAAGCGCAAAGTTGTTGTTGTCAGCTGAGTAAATTAAATTTATTTGCAACATTTTAGTTAAATCGTGTTGTGTGTTATTGAACTGTTGTTTTTATTATTCTTATATGTTGTTTACAGTGTTAGAAAAAATACTGAGTGCAGTTTTAGCGCTAGAAAGTGATAAAAATTATGTAAAATCTAAACTATTCCAACTTATTGAGGTGCGAACTGTGACAAAACAGCTTTCTCGTATTACGATTTCTTGATGGTCGAAATTCGTAGAAAATGAGTCGAACAATCCTGTAATGTGGACAGGTGGAGGAATATATTTGAAAAGTAAATAAAACACATTTCGGAGAAAATGACTACCGATCGATTTCACAAGTAAGTAGCCGACTTAAGTATTTTCAATGGTCTATATCAAACCAAGTGCAGTGATAAGATTGCCGGTAATATTGATACAGACTTATATGTACTATATTATTATCACAAAAATATAGAGGTGATATTTTTCCCAAGGCAGTTAGTTGTATTAGAAGTTCCTTGGTTTTTTCACATTTATAAAGACAAGTAACTAACAGCATGCCAGGTAATACATTTAAACAGCATGAATAGATAACATATCTTTTGATCTATCAACGTTACTTTAGACACACGTACATACATGATGTTTAGCTACAATAGCCACTTTAGTATGCAGTTTAGTCATTTGTATGCAGTAGTATTAAGTAGTAGGTACGATTTCCCTAATATCGTATAAGTATCACGTCAATAAGGTCCCCCGTTAATCGTAAACTGGTGACCCCGCGACCCAGAAACAATTATGTACCTACCTATTTGATTTGGTGACCCCTTTACCATAGGAACAGACCAAAACATCAAAACCAAGAACGGCCAGAAAGATCCAGGTAAATATCTTCTACAGCTTCCTAACTATGGGTCGGATTCCCATCTGATCATTGCGATTATCGCGTTCAATGAGAGATACAGTAATGGGATGTAACTTGGCAAGAGTCTGAAAGAGACATTAGATGCGCAGAAGTCGTTTTGCTCTGATTTTTG
>DWKA01002515.1:0-10564 GCA_018249155.1 Panoquina ocola ocola
AGCGGGAATCGAACCCGCGACTCTTGGCGTTCAAGGTAGGGTCACTACCAATTGCGCCATCGAGCCTGTCAAAACAACTTTTATATTCGCTCGCTCCTCGCTTGCAGTGAAACAAGCCCCTTAATATTTAAATCGAGTTCAGTCAAGTGTCGGTCGAATAACTGAAATTTTATTCATAGCATTCCACAGGCTCTTTCGTGAGCAATTTTCGTTGTTAACATAAATTAGGGAGTCCATTTACGTCCTTCGCGATGTGCCTACGATTTCTTACGGGGGTAGCGACCCCGGGCTTCCCTTAGTAGATTGGTTTTTCTAAGTATCGACACCTGTCACGATTAAAGTAACTTAAGATTGACTTATTTGTTTGGCGTCTCTTCCCCAGCAATTTTCACGCTTTATAAGTTTGTTTCAAGATTAAAAACAAAGCTACGGCTTATTATGTTAATTGGCTAAGGAAAAACAACGGTTCATCCGTAACTACGACTTTTTGACTTAGTGGAAATATAAGAAAAGTATTTATAAAGTACTCGTAGTTCTAAGAATAAGTAATATAATGAGTTCAAAATAATAAAAATACGATTAAGTTATAATTTTAGAGAAATGCTAAATGTTTCTATTAAATATGATTACGTCATTGTCGTGTGTATTTACTAAGTCTGTGGTGTCTCTACATTAAATAATAAAGAAGCACATCATCATAGCCCTTAGTTATCCCACTGCTGGACTCGGGCCTCCTCTCACAATGAGAGGGGTACTACAGGCCATAGACAACCACGTTGGCCAAGTGCGGATTGGCAGACTTCACACACCTTTGAGAACGTTATGAGAACTCTTAGGTGTGCAGGTTGCCTTGCGATGTTTTCCTTCACCGAAGCAAGTGATAATTTATTTAGACTTAGAGCAATATAATGACAGTGAATTTTAATGATAATCTTTTTTGCTTGTTTCGCCGAAATTCTTGCTTTTTGGCAAAATGTTAAGTATTTTTAACGACAATTGTGACCGTCAGGTAAGTAGATCGCTTATGCGTTTATTTACTTAAGATAAAAAATACATCATTTTCAGTGTTATACTAACCCACAATCTCTAGTAAACGAATACCTATTAATATTGTTGCGGTACGCCGACTGACCTACGAGCGTAACCGCATTTTATAAACTTACCGCATTGAGGGAAAACATTTTCATTTGAAAAATGTGTATTTTCACAAATAACACGACATGCGTTCGATAAATATTCACTCCGATAAAAATATTCAAAGATGTTCGGACTTAAAATGGTGTGAGTATTAATTCCTGTCCATAGCGCCAATTCTAACAAAACATATTATCAAATCAAGTTAGCAAAACCGCCAGTCTTCCGCGCCAAATCTAATATATAAAATTTCCGTGTCACAGTGTTAGTTACCGTACTGAGCCGTACTCCTCCTAAACGGCTGAACCGATTTGTATGATGTGTGCATATCGGGTAGGTCTGAGAATCGGCCAACATCTATTTTTCAAACCCCTAAGTGATAAGGGTTGTTCACCCTTACATTTTTTTTTTTTAATTTTTTGACGAAATTTTTTATTTTTATTTTTTATAATGTGGCGTTAAAAAATACATACAACCCTAAATTTTCACCCGTTTAATATTATGTTTCCCGATGCGAAGCGAGGGCGGGCAGCTAGTTTCTGTATATATCCTATCCGTCCTCAATCCTAAAATCTCCTGTTATTATGAATTATTTAGAAGAGAAGTCTAAAACTAATTAAGTTCAAGACGTAGTTAAGCCCTCTACACCCGAAAATACTTCATCTAAGACGCAGAACAGAATACTCTGCAAACTGCTCAATTCGCAGGAACAAACCTACAATTACAGAATCCTAATGGCCACGCTCTACGCAAAACGTACTCGTACATAAGAAGATCTCCGCACTTACTTTCTCCGTAGCCGCGTTAAATCGTCCGTAACAAACGGATAAGGGCTGATGACAGATAATTGCAGTGGGGAAATTACCATCGCATCTGCCCGAAAACCAAAATGGGGTAATTTTGCCTCGGACTTTTTGCGTCAGACTTTTTCTGTCATGGTAAGTTTGTGCAAATGAGATGCTATTGTCGTGTCATGGTACCATTAAATAGTTGCTGCAAGCGAATGATACGATACGGTATACTGTATAAGTCTAACACACAATAAGCAAGCAACATTTTTACTAAAACAAAATACAGTTTTTATCGAGTTTATGATGACGTCACATGCGTGTAATCATCGCCATATTATTATAGTCATGTGCACGGAACATGGCAAGAGTCTGAAAGGGACAATTAGATGTCTCTTTTCATCTCGCCATATTATGTCTCTTTCAGACTCATGCCACGTTTTGCACCGATAACAATACGAGTACAAAGTGAACATTGGTAATTAATTAGATATGGTTTTATTCGTATTAACTGAACTATATACACTTCAAAACTGCCATTTATCAAAAAAAAAAAATCGTAATGTAACATTACAAGCCTTACCATTATTACATTACAAGTTTGACGTTGCCTCAGGAGATGATGCTAGGGTGCCATGTCCTTAAATTTTACTCTTGACGCAGATAAAGAAGTTTCTCGTCGAAAAGTTCTCAAAACGTGACTCATTTCGCCTCCCCGCTCACAATGGATATAACAGTTTCTCTTCAAAAAACATTGGTTACTGGTTTACGATCGAAACACAGAACCCTGGAAAGAAAAATAACGATAGAAAATAGAATGTAACATTCCGGACATTACCCTTTTATGTCTAATCCGAATACCGAACGCTCGTTCGGGGCCGACGGTGACAAGGGTTGAGCTATTTATCATAATATCTGAAACTCTTATTAGTTTTCTGCCTCTGTTTTATGCATCGGCTTGGAAGCCGTCTATTTTTCTTTATAAAAGCCTGATGAATGGCATGAATTACTATCCATTGAATGTGTTTGAATGATTATTTTGTGAGGGTTAAAATTTTGTCTCACATTCAAGAATGATTTTATATAGAGGATAGCTAAGCATTCGGATAAAAAACTTAACTTTACACCACGTCCATGTCTACATGTATTCAAATGCCTACAAGAAAGTACAGTCAATTACAGATTTCATTACATCAAAAATACTTCATGTAAGTTTATTTGTAGATAATATAAAATAAACCATAAAGAACAGTGCGTCAAGTGATTCACGTTTGTATAAATTCCACCCACATAGCTGTTTCGAGTAGGTCGTTCCTAAAACTCGGAAAGTCGTCCTTAAAGGATACTCGGGATTGTGAGGTCGCAGTGTTTGAAAGGTCAAACAGTAGTGAACAAACAATAAAGTATAAGATGACATAATTCTTGTTAGGTTTGACCGCAAGACTAAACGTTCACCTTTATTAATACTCAGAATCCTTACAAGTTCTTGTTTTTCAGTAATTAAGTGTCTTTTACAAGCGTAAGTTTTGCATTAAATTTTGCCTTTGTTAAGGTCAAAAATGACAATACGCATTGTGATCAACACTTTAGAGCGATAGTAAATGCGCGAAGTCACACACTAATAACTCCAAAGGTAGCCAAGTGTTTTTAACGCGATAATTTTGGCGCATTCGTTAATACCAACGTTAACATGCGACAAAATTAAAACACCCGACAGATTTTCCTAAAATTCATGAAACAAATTCGCTTCGTGTTTTTAAATGATTTTAAAATTGGAATATCGAATAACTGCGAAACACAATCAGTTTCGGCTCATACTGAAAGTTCCCGGGGGCGGCGGTACTTTTTACAATTGAACGGTTTTAATTCCGCTATTAATTTTATCCCGTGAGAAATCAAAACCGCAATGTTTCATGCGTGTCTTGGTGTTTGGGGTTTGAGGTCGATGTGAACGGTGTGAGGTAAATATAAATGGAATCGTGAAACTTTTTTTTTATTACGATAACTTATGGATGTAACCTAATTTTGTAACGAGTACGAGTTTCATTAGATGATCTGATCAGCTAATGTAAATAAACGAACACGAACTCTTGAAATATGTAATAGGATCCAATATAATTGTTTAATTTTTAGTTTGCGTAGTAATAATTATAGAATTAATATACGACAACTTAAATCTTTGTCAGTAAAATTTTATGTTATGAAATTAAATCAGCCATTTCTGATACTGATACTGATACTGATATTAAAATACAAAAAAAATATAAAGAAATTCTAAGATCAAGCAAAGCCCAGGTAGCTGAAAGATTTGAACTTTTTAGAAGAGCATTGCAACTTGTTTTTACTAGTATGCTCTCCAGAGTCCTCATTAGACACGATAATCTATAACGGCTTGCTTTGCACTAGCACTTCATTAGTACTATAATTATTTCGATAAGACTGATGTAAATGATGAAAAAAAAACCGGTGTACGTCCGAACAAGTTTCGTTAACGAAACTCAACGTAGCCTAATTACGTGCAGTCCGATCTTTGTGGCGTTCCACTTTGTTGAAATCCGAAGTCGGTAATTGGGAGCAGTGTTCCACTCGGCTGTACTAACAAGGTCAGGGCAAGTTGTGATACTTTTGTTGCTGATGATGCTGTGGTAATCAAACAGAATTGAACGTCAAAGTTCAACTGATATGCCCATTGGGTTTGGTAATTGGATGGACGTTGGTCTTTCTCAAACTTGTCAGATCTGTATGTTATGCAATCTAAATCTTGAAACTAAGGACAGTTGTATCAGAAAATATTCTACTACTGTTTTCACTGCCACAGACCCGCGACGACTTATACGATCACCAATTTTAATTTATTTAATTGCAGTTAGAAGTTACAGTTAAGTACGTATTTTTTTATAAATGCTAAGTTAGTACTTGACCTCAAACCCATTGTTATTGTAAGTGGTGCCGATATCTTGGGCGATAAACGAACTCATTCAGTAAGTCTATCTCATAGAAAACGGAGAAGGGTCTATCTACTCTTGCCTTGTCGTCACCCACATTTTAAGCTAACGAAAACACCGACGCAATCAGTTCAAAAAGTAAAGTTTTAATATTTAATAAATAATTTCAAAATTTCAGCTCCAGGCTTCGACAGCACTAAATGTCAAACTGTCACTAAAATAGAAAACGGAGTAAAATCTGTCGTAAACTGCTTTCCGCTTCACAATTTTGCGACTATTTCGATGTAAGAAGCTGAAAACATCTAGATAGACGTAGAAAACTCAAAACCTCTAATGCATTTATATATACCGAACGAAATCAATTTTTACGGCTTAAAAATCATTAAATATTTCTACGTTTCGATGGGATAAAATTTTATGTTTGACACACTTCACGCGTGATTGAAATAAGTATTTTTTTAGGAGATAAGAATATTAAAATGTCTTTGCAGTGACACTATCTCCTACCATCTATGGGCACCTGTGATAAACTTTTAATGGAGCAATATTAGGATCTGGTCCTGTTGGTATAAGATGATAAAAAGAATATTATTATAATCTTCTAATAATTGCTTAGGAAGAAGACTGATATTTACGACTCCAAGCTTTATCGTACAATGTTTTATACATATCAATTTATTATAGAATATACTTAACAGCACATTTTTGCAAAAGGATATCTTTTCTATCTCCAATGTACAGCATTATTTCGAAGCAATTATTTCATTAGCAACTGTGAATCGAAACTATATTATCTTAAGGCATTCGGGTGACATAAAAACTTCTGACACCTTAGGTTGACCATTAACTTCTCAACCAATCTTCATTATAGGAGCGCATCATCTTGGCCTCCTAAGTTACATGGGGAAACCCGTGAACCATTAATGGGTTAAAGCCCCCAACAACCATAAATAGTTCTACTAAGAGGAATGAATTGTACAATTATACGAAATAAAACTACTTAACAATTGTTCGAGGCACTAAAGTCTCGCATGTGCCGTAAATTAGTTGCGTATTCTCCATGCTAATGTATGCGATGTATTATTAAACTCACTCAAATCACAATGCATGCCTGATCCGAATTTATGCTGAGTTTCTCATGATTCTAGTTTCTCCACTTCTCACATTTAAATATGTATTGTTTGTTAAACTAGATTTTGCACTCCAATTATAGTTTTTTCATTAAGGATAGTTTTGAGCCTAATCTAATTTATTTACATCGTTTGATTTTAATATGATACCCGCTCAATAGCTTGCAGTCTATGTCAATATTATCATGCCCATAATATTGTAATGCACGTCCATAATACATTGTAATTTTTTTTTAAGGTAGCCGTAATCCTACTAATATTTTAAATGTGAAAATTTCTATGTTTGTTTGTTCCTGAAACAAGCAAAGTCGGATGAACGGATTTGAATGAAATTTGGATCATGGATAGTTTATAACCCGGAATAATTTATAGGAACCTTTCTATCCTGATAATCCTGGTTTACGGAAACTTTTTAACGAAACTTACATGGGGTTGTCGTTGAATTAGAAGAATGGTTTTGTTACAATGTTAAAAAATGTGAATGACATTTTTACAGTGATACTCCCAAAATTCTACGCGGGTGAAGCCATGGGTCGTAACTATATTTATAAATGAACTATATGAGACAGTAATTTTATTGCGCTAATTAAAATTTAAATTAATAAACCAATTCGTTTCATATAAATACGAGCTCATTAGAAAACCTTTGAATAAAAATAAATGTAAGAGTACTTTACTGGAGATAAGATAAATGTCGGAATGAAGCTTAACATGGGTAATTATGAAAATGATAACGTAGAAAGCATTAAAAAGGGATTACAGATATAACTTAATAGAATTAAACAGATATTACCAAATTAGAACACTTAGAAATAATATTTGTTTTTCTTTCTAACGATAGATACATTAAAAAACACTGTGACTTATGTAAAAATACTTTTGTGTCGTAACAAATAAAATAATTAAGAATGTATACCAAAATAGCGATAGATACCTGAATTTAGAATTGCTACAATTAATTTAAAATTTATCCATAATTAATAGATATTATTCATCATTATACATACATAGCTTATAAACACTCAAACATATTAAGCTTATTCGCCAACTTTTTGGCGTTGATTTTAAATATTAACAAAAAATAACTCTCATATTCCGGTTAAAAGGAAACATTAACAATTAAAATCCATGCAGCAATGATGAAACGTGCAAATTAAGTACATAATTTATCTATGCACCTACAAGATACGCACGAAAAACAAAATTTCTTGCCGTCTAAACGTCAGTTAAATAGGTACTTTTAGTTGCTGTAATTAAAAAATATTAGCGGCTTCTTAATCCGACATCCGAGGCCCGTGTATTCAGAGTAAATTAAGGGTTATCTTTGGGCATTAAAGAGATAAGATGTGAAGAATGCTTTTATTCTCCGGGGTTTGAATGTCGTTAAATTATTTTTCTGTCAGAAAAAGGTTTAGATAACGTATTACGTCATTTACAGTTTTCGACCCTTGTTATGCTTGTGGATTCATTTAAATTTAATTATCTTCATAAACGTAGGAAGCTCTAGGTTTATTTTATTTCGATTATGATTAATGTTTATGTTTTTAATTATATTTTTCATATATTCTATTTTTGAAACGAAGTTTCTTTTACCGCGCTGAGAGTAATTTATGATAATAAGCGCCATCTGTTAGATAATGTCGAAATTGTAAGAAATGTGTATATTTCTAGCTAGGGCTTATAAAAATATATAGATAGAGATGCGAATATGGTATTCTCATAGGAGCATCGCAAATTAAAGATGGTAGTATTGTTGATTTCTAATTAAATTCAGAGTCTGATATAATTTGTGAAGCACTCATTATTTTAAGTTGTACCTACACGGTACACGGCAAATAATAGGTATAACATTTTTCTTTGGAACACTGCACAAGACAGATTATTCAACTATTTTACCACAGATTATATTATAGACTAGATTTCCGCGCGCGGCTTCGCTCGCGTGGAATTATGACTGTAACAGCTTTCCGCCCTTTTTGCCCCCTTTGGGAGGGAATTTCTAAGAATCCTTTCTTTTCTACGTTCAGTAGTTTCGGCTGTGCGTTGTCCATCAGTCACTCAGTAATGCAAGAGTTTTATATATACAGATTATTGTAAATCTTTACAAATACAATATTTAAACTATCAAAACATCAGTGTTTATTACCTTCAAGAGATTATGGTATAGATCCATTAATCTTGTGCAACTTATACACATTCCATTTACGTTCAAGCTTCTTTATTTATTCGGCTGAATTTAAATATAGAAGATACTTAAGCAGATCGAACATAAATCCGGCCACTGCATGCAATTCTATTCGCCATTAGTGTCAACTGTATCGGGGATTCTATTTCACTTATCTCTGAGCTGTCGAAGATAGAAAATGTAGTTCAAGTAGTCAATAGTTTTCAATTACACATTTTTGAAGTTAAACTTCTTTACGTGACGGAAGTAATATTTATAACACATAAGATAGACGGTGTCAGTAGTAGGTAGAGACAAAATAAATTATTTTGAGTTAAAAAATCATATAATTAGATACAATAACACACATCGAGAAGTTTTATTTTACATACGTACGTACAATGTGGAAACGACCTGTTTTATTTGAAGGTCTGTTACTAAAGCATTCTATGAATGCAAATGAATTGAAAAGTAAACTAAGGTAATGTTAAAGAGCGTTGTGAAATAACTCAATTTAAAATTTCCTATGATTTAAATTTAATTGTTTACGTATGATTTCAAATGACTTTTTTCTTCAATTATTTTTTTTGTAACTTGTGTCTTTAAAAACTATAAGCAAAGTAAAAGTAATAAAAATAAAACCATTGTAAGCTTGTCTTTATGATTTCATATTTTTCCAACAAAACAGAACCAAAATAACATCACATTATACATTAACACATCAAAACACACGAAAACAAAGCCCCTATATTTCTGTCGAACAAAAAACAAACGTTCCTTCCACAAAGTGAAATCTATAGATGTATACTTTTTTCACGATTCCTCCGAAACGCTTTCTCGCGGGACTTATTTGAATATTTCCTATACGAGTATTCCAGAGATTATTCCATTATGTTCCTTATCTGTTATGTTTAATACTGGTGTCTTACACGGGCATTTTTTACAAGCATAAAAGCATTTACATATATTACAATGAAAGATTTTCCTACTTTTTCAAGGGAATATCTTGTTCGTTGTCACGTTAATACCCGGCGCCGAGAAATGTTAGAATGAATCTTGGGAATTTATAAAATTGTGTCGTGTTAATACACCTTTATTTACATTCGCAGTTTAAGTATGTTTAGTATACAGCTTAAGTTTTTATCAGTTTTGAGTTTTGTGTTATATTGTACTAGCTGCTCGTTCTCGCTTCGCTTAGGGAAAAATAAGGTACATTGGCACTCTTCTCCTATTCATCTTAGCGTGATTATATACATAGCCTTCCTCGATAAATGGCTATCTAACACTGAAATAATTTTTCAAACTGGACTAGTAGTTCCTGAGATTAGAGCGATCAAACAAACAAACTCTTCAGCTTTATAATATTAGTATAGACTTATGTTTTTATGAAACAAAACCAGAGCATTACCTAACATCTAAGGCCGCAACCTTCAAGTTTTTACGCTATGATTCCTTACCAAAGGAGTTCGGCGAGTGAATGGGAATATGTAATAAGCTTTCAAAATCTAAAATAGCTTAAAGCTTAGCACAATTGCGGTCGACAAATGAAATTTAATATTATGCATAAAGTTGGTTCACCTACTGTATTACGAGTGGACTGCATTATTCATTACCAAGTGTAAACTTTACTGGATTTTCGGTATTTGAATTATTTCTTGCGTTAAATACGTATTCGGCTTGTATTTTTAATGGTTTCAAACGTAGAATTTATCACGGGGGAATAGTTTCGTTTTAAATACAAATTCATTCAACAGTTTCAACAATAAAATATGGAAAGGTATATCAAATGAGAACTCTTACGTTGATATAAGTACGTATATTATTTGATTAGTATGCAAACGATTTGTTATTTTTATATAAATCTAGGGCCATTTTAACACATATACAACTTTTTTTTCAATTATTATGCCAATATCTATCTATAACCTTTGAAGGAGCAATTCTTGTATGCATTATAAATTAAGTAATTGTATATAATCGGCATCTTGGAAATAGCCTCAACGATTTTCATGAAATTTAGTACGCAGAGGTTTTGGGGAAGACACATCGATACTAAAAATAAAATACCAAGCAAAGCTCTGTTAATAAGGTACATCGAGCAAATTATCAATAGAGAGCTAATGTGAGTCAGAAAATTCCGAAAATGATCCGTGATTTGTCACTGAAAAATATTAATTTAAAACAGTACCTACCGCACCTACCAGTGACCTACGAGCTGTGTGTCGGCCAGTTCGAGCGCAGTAACCTGTATATCAGTCACAGATCACCCCCAATAGATACCGCATACTAAACATTTTTTTCAGTTTCGAATTCACCAAAGTTGGCAGAACGCGCGGGTTGCGGGGGGACGTCACCCGTATGGAAACATCAAATCAACATCATTTGGTCGTCAAGGGTCAAATG
>DWKA01002516.1:0-10564 GCA_018249155.1 Panoquina ocola ocola
TAAGTCCACGCACGCCATTCTCCTTTGAAAGTTTGCTTCTTATGTAAATAACGACAAATGAAAGACGAGCGTGATGGTAAATTACCGCAACCATAAATTAGTAACACCAACGGAATTAGCAATGCGTTGTATCTTTAACATGTCGTAGATAAACTTCTTTATAGCTTATGTCCATGGCTATCAGTAACCACACACCATCAGGTGGTATGTCTGGTTATTACGGATTGTTTGTATAAAAATTTGGATCTATCTAATAATATCGAGTTCGCTGTAAATCCACCTAAGAACAGGCTTTATAATTTATGCTGAAACCATTTTAGGATCTCAGAAGACATAATTATGGTCTTAAATTCACTTTTAGTGTTACAAATCAAACGCTTAAAACTAAATGTAATTTCGAAAAAGGTCAGTGAATTTAATTTTACAAAGCCTGCGACAGTAGTTACCGATCACTATCTAACCTACGATATCAAAATAAACATAGCAAGTCATCTCTACATACTGTACTCTACTCGACGAGTCATTACGAACACAAGGCGTGTACCTTCGTTTTTATCGCAGTTTATAACATTTTATATGGCCATTTAGTTGTAAATAGTTCTACCTCTATTGTTAATACGTTTATTTTTTATTATTGCTGTTAATTTTGTTTTGTCTTTGTTTCGATAATTACGTCATACTTATAAGGCGTTGTGCATTGATTCTTTCTGTGTCGAATACCTACTCACTAGGGCACCTCTGCGTGACCAACATTGGCAAGGATTTTAGGACTAAAAGTCAACTCAGTGAATACTAAAATAGTGGTATGTTCTTTAATTTATTGTGCATGTTTTATTTGAGAGAGGGAGGTATACACGCATGTGTATCATACATTTCAATCGCTGATTGTTTAAAAGTAAACTATGAATAACTTAAAACGAATAATTTACAAAAACAGTAAGCGATTAACCCGTTTATTAACTGTCTATCCAACAAGCAAAATATTTTATAACATTTTAAAACAAATCTCACAATTAAATTCGATTTAATATACTTACCTACTAATAAAACCTTTGAATTCCAGCTTAGGTATTTTTTAAGTGATACAGGAATTTCCGGGTCGTATAAATTACGAGTAAAGCCTCCGGAGGTTCTATAAATAGCTCTAAACGCATTACCATGCAACGGTCCTGTCCCATGTTGGCTGGCCTCCAAACACGGAGAAGAGAGCCGACAATAAACCTCCCAGATACAAGCCATGTAATTATGGCGACCGAAGTTGTTAGACTCCATGCGTATTTTTGAACCTTAATGTATTTTATTGTGCTAAATGAAAACTTGAAGTGTTTATTTATGACTAGCATACTGGCCCTCATTCACCCCCTTTAGGATTTAATTACGGGATAAAAACTATCCTATGTCCTTCTCATGGTCTCAAGGTATCTCTAAGCTAAATTTCAATGGAATCTGTCTGGTAGTTTCGAAGCCTATTCAATTCAAACAAGCAAGCAATCAAATCTTTCGTCTTTATAATATTTGTATGGGAAAGTTTTTGAAGTCATAACTTCTTTTGGCTCAGTAATGAAAACTGTAGAAGGTACATTTTTAACGTTGTGCGGACCAAAACGAAAGATTTAAAATAATCGCCTTATCCGCTTAAGTACATGTTTTTATTTAACTTGTAAGTTAGTTTGTTAGTAGGTTATCGATAAAATATTATTTATGTTCAATATATCATATTGTGCGTGTATTTATTACAAATAGGCGTAAGGTTAGACAAACGTGATTAAAACAATTTCAATCGATGTTGTTAATCGATGACGATTATTAACTTATTATTATCTTGTTGTCAGACTTGTCAGTAACATCTCTACGTTTCCAGCAGATTATTATTAGGTATTAGATTATTTATTATTTAAGTCAAGACGAAGTCTAACGTCCTATGTAGCTAATAAAACAATAAACCCCAATCTTGGCGTCTGGTCGGTTTACCTGTGTTGTTTGTTCAGCTAAAGTATAGATAAATAAAGTTCTATATTTTATTAATATACCTACGAACGTTACCTAGCTTTCGATATAATGATTACTACATCATAAGCATGCATAATCAATTTCAAATAAGGAGCTATGCGACTACAAAAAGGTACCACAGATCTAGATTGTTAGCTACTATGTGGGCGGTCTCTTTTATAGCACAACTGCATGTTGCTTCTATAAGTTATAAAACTAGGCGTAGTATAATAATATAATACGCGTTATAATTTAATGGCTACTAAAAATAACTTGACCTAAATATATAGTGCATTCAATCATTGATGCGTGTTGATGCACGGTTACTTCCTATGCAATTTTTAAGAATATTTTCGTCGAACGCTGACAGACGGACGCCATTTTGTAAGCCATTTTGGCGCCATATCGGCTTCATCTAAACAGCGATTGATGTGCAACACAGATGCATTATTTAAAAAGTATTTAAATCACTTTCCTGAAACGTATTTCGTAACTGGGATAGTTTTTTATTAAGGAAAGATTATGAAGCTTAACTGTAGAGTTCCTGTTAAATTGTAAAAGCAAATAGAATTTTAGGAAAATAGAGTATTAATAAACATGTAGCGGAACTCCACAGAAAAAGAAAACAAAAAGGTATAATCAATACACTTAACTTGGCAAGAGTCTGAAAGAGACAGTTAGATGCGCAGAACAAAAAGAAGAGTAAAAGGACTTCTGCGCATGTAATGGCTCTTTCAAACTCTTGCCAAGTTACTTGACGATGACTATACACTGTTATTTTTGATATTTCATTAATAACCTTGACTTATTGTTTAAGATGGCGGTTATGACCACAGAATATGAAGTGAATCATTCCTATTCAGGCTTTGTTAGCAGTATACAACATCTATTCTTGGTTAGGTACAACTATATTCTTGTTTCTAAAAATACTTATTGTACATACAAATTATGCAATCATGATAAACTTATTATAATTATCAACAGTACTCTGAAATACACAATTGCGATCGCGATACAATTATGTATACGTATATAGACTAGAATTTAAAAGCGATCAAAGCAATGTAAACATGGAAATATTTAATTATAAGAAATATTATAAAATGGTATCAATCAGAACCCCCGATGACTAAACCAATATGAATCCAGCGTCACTGAAGCTCGTATCCTGAAATAATTCACACCGCACTGCATCGCACATGTGCGTAACTTTATACGCCTTGCGTAACGGTGTGGGTGTCCATTGTTCGGAGCGGATGTCGTGAGCAATTAAAAAAAATATTTAAAGCTTCACTTTCTACATCGCGCTGAGAGTAAATATTACAGGTTGTGACACGATAACGTGGAATGTTGTTAGTGTTAGTAATAGTAACATTATCTGTATTGACAATGTCAAACTTGTAAGTTACAGCTCACAAGCAAGCTCACAATTATATAGTTTAGTTGAAACGAATAAGGCGATATTTACCAAATACCCAACGTCTTATAGAAATTTAACTTTGTACGTATGTACCTAATCCACCGTACCTACATACTTCTTATTTTCACACACATAGCCTTGTATAGTTTTTAGAATATGGAACATCATTTAAGTAAATTTAAAAAAATATGAGAGAAAAAAATTACGTGTTTTAACATAGTGTTTTAATATTGAGCGTGAAAAGTCAATGTCACCGTATTAAATGTCATAAATGAGTTTACCATACACGTCTTATAACGTGTGTCAATGGAAACCCGAACACAGAGATAAACTGCGAAAATAGGTCATCCCGATGCTTTCTGTACGGCGTTTGTTTCGTTTTTACGTCTTTTTTAACACGCGGCGAATAACAGTGATGTTTTATTAATCAATCACTGTTTTCATACTGGTGAAGCATTAAAAATTATAATTTACGATGCATATGATGAAGTCAGAAGTGGTCAAGGCTGTTCATAATATAATACTTAATTTACAGAAATTATTAACACTAACATGATTCAGTTTTAGTCGGATCACATACTGATTCAGTTACGAATCTTTAAAAATGTTTTAAGCCTTTATTTGTCTGTCCTTTGACGCTGAACAAACAACACAAAAGCGCGGGAATCCAACCAGACGCCAAGATTGGGCCCTATTGTTTTATTATCTGTTTAAAGTCTTTGTACGATTATTTTGATTCTTGGTCCTAAGAGTTTTATAAAGTTCTGATGGTACTAAAATGCATGCAACGTTTTTTTCAACATCGCTTCAATCTGAGCACGAGTCACGCTTTACCAGTGCGGATTGGTGGAGCTTTTTATATCTTATATATTTAAATATTATTATTATAAATACAACAACCTATCAATAATTAGCATCACTGTTTGTCCATGCAATATCCCCATTGAAGGCGTAACATACGTAATTTCTTCATACACAAACAGTCATTGCCTCAGAGATAAACACTCGATCAATTTGAATAGGGTTGTGAAACATTTATTATGTATTATCTTTCTTTAGTGTCTAGCTAGTCGCGTACCGTGTATCAGTGCGGGCGGTCGCGAACAACGTTTGTTTTACTAAGCTACTCGCTAGGTGGCTCGCTGGGCTCTAAGCGCTAAGCAAGCCTCCTGCCTGTGCCATTTAAGCCAAATAATTCGTACCTCAACCCTCGCATAGGGAGTAGTCCTTTCGACGACAAAAAAAAACTGGAGTTATGAATCCTTTGTCCTGCTGGACTTAAATGACTTCGTTTATCAACTTTTAATTAGGTACCTACTTCATTAATTGTTTATTACTTTAATGATGTTTTTTTTATATGTATATCACCAAAACTATATAGTGCATGAGATGCTTATTTATAGTTTGATACCGGTACCAATAGAAGGCCCACTTTTTTGTCAAAGGTAGAATAGACAATAAATTGCGGTTTCGAGAATCAAACCTAACACCAGATCACAATCAACAAGATTAAAACCAGCATTATTTTAATAGGACATAGAACATACCTACGTTTTAACAAAAAAATATTTATTAAAAATATTTCGTTTAATGAGGTGACAACCCTATCTCTGTGTTATCTAGCCGCATGCAGGTCACTTCCTCGATCTTATCGATCGGCTTCTTAATGAACACTATCTTTGTGTAAATAATATAGTTTTTATAGAGCTGTCATTAAGCAACATGTTCGGTAAATCACCATTAATTTATCACAGACACACACATATTAAATTTCACTATTGTATGGTATGTCTGCTTTAAAACGAAAACAGTTATATTTGGTTACAAACAACAGATATAGTTCATTATCTTTTCATTTGTTGACTAGAAAATCACCCTTGCTTTGCATTAAAATTATTATTGGTTTGTATAAAAAAATTCCACCTATTTTTTTGCATTGTCCATTAATTATTTTATAAATATTTTGACCACTTTTTACTTTTGGTATAAAGTATGATTACACTCTGAACGCATTAAAGCATTTTAATCCTAAAACATAGAATCTGTCTCTTTTCATTGGCTTAAGTATAATGAAATAGTGTGTGTGCGTTTTTACCAGTCACCATACAAACAAACAAAATATTTCGATAACATAAATATTATTACTGTTATTTTTATCAATATCAACCCAATACCTATATCCCACGAGGTCGTTGTATTCCAGAGATTAAAACCAATTCACGTTGAATTCCACGTACGGAGCATCGATTTGGAAACAATAAAATGGGTTCGATTTATCGATAATTGTACATAATGTGAACACATATCTACAATACCGTCTGCGCGTTCGTAATAACGATGTGAATGAAGTCATTTGTACGGTGACAATGATTTTAGATCGTGGAAGGACCTTGACGCTTTACGCTAGTGAAGTGAGATTATTTTAGTAGTGCTGAGAGTAAAAATCAAGGTTGTGTCAAACTTCTAAGTAATGCCTTTTTCTAATAAGGAGTGTACTTTATAGTTTTGTGTTTTCTTTATAAATGGCAGTTTTGAGGTTCGTAGAGTGTAATTAAAAGGAATAAAACATAATTTCTGTTAGTTTATGAGTGATCTAAATTCTAACATACATATGTAAGTAGGTATGTATGTGTGTTGGTATATCTGATAAACTTTTGTTTATTGTATACAATCGTGTACTAAAGTTCGCTATGTACCTATTTCTAGTTAACACTACCATTTTCTACTAGCATAATATTAAAAGCAGACTAAACATTTCAAGTAGATTCCAATTGGACGTCTTCGACCAAAATGATTGGCAATTGTTCTCCGTTCATCGCCACTGTCAATCAGTACCTGTAACAATTACAAACAAAACGGTTAATGTACGTTTAAATACCATTTGATTCGGAGATATGATACAAATATCTGAAATATTTCTGGCGTTTAAAATGCCTGGAGCCTTATCACAAACTTAAAAGGAAATGCCTAGTATTGTAAGGAGGCTGTAATGTTACTTGTATTACAATAACCATTCATTTTCGTCATAGTACGAATTTGAAGGTAGTTTTCGCGGTCTATGATCAAAAGGTCATGGTCATGATAGGCTTACTTTATGGTAGAAGGGGAAATCCACACTTTATCTGATAAACTAATCCGATTGTTTGATTGATTGAACCAATGATCGAAATCTTAAACTTAACTTGACTTAACTTGAAGAAGACAAAATTCTGGTTCTTAAGTTAAACCGATGGATACGCGTGAAGAAATGTATCAAATCAACTTAAGTGGCTCAATTTAAATATCAAGTTAAGTGGTTCGGTAGTAAATTAATCAGAGAGGTCGTTAAGCTCTCGCCGTAGTAAATAACTTCATACCAGAAAATCGTAAACCAATTACACTTAATTGTAGGAATGTTATACGCAAAAATGCTTTATAATTCAATTTTGTTAATTAATTAACTGTTGTTCGTGCTTTTTAAATTAAACTGTTAACTGTAAGCATTAGTTAACTACTTCAATTAACCTTGTCGTATTAAACGTACCTAATGATGTTGTACAGTTAGTTTGATTTGAATGGCACTTAAGGGAAATATGATTAGGTAATTTTATTTAAAAAAATTATAATTGTGAAAGAAATTTCGTATGTATTTAAAAAAATATTTTACGTTCCGAATCATCAAAACATCAGAAATTCTATGAATATAATACTTAACTAGCCTTTTTAAAAAAAACAATTAGTCAACACTGACATCTGAATCTACTCTATGGCACTTAAATTATTGTAACTACTATTAATTAGTGAGAAAAATCTAAAAATTGCTATCGTGTTTAGATATAACAGCTAAAACAATACAGCACCGATTTAAATCGACGATTCAAAAAAAGAATTGGCACTCAAACATGGCAAGTTCTCAAATATTTACATTAGATAATTTGTTTAAAAAAACCTGGATTCATTCTGTGGGTCATTGACTCTTGACAGCCGGAAACACGATGCGTTTTTAAACTATGCTATGTTTTTATAATCTACATTTTTCGATTTGGCGGAAAACGAAGTGGCAGGAAATATAAATATAATGCCATCAAACCCTGAATAGGAATGACCTCGTACCATGTTGGAAAGTCACAGTTTCCTACTTATATCAATAAGGTATGATTATCAAAACTTATCGAGGAACATTATTGAATTTGAGGTCAATCGAAGTCATTGATTTTCCTTTTAGAATCTGTTTATTTACAAACACAGTAAAAATGTAGTAGATATCCGAGATAAATAATTATTTGTTTATATTTTTCTCTATTGTATAATAATATAACTATTTTTATAATAATGACACTTTACTGGAAGCGGCAGTCGAAGCTTGGGCCCTCCATTTCAAGGGTGACCACAAGTTCATCAATTTTTTTCGATATTATCTATTATCATTATATTGTCTATCTTGTCCTATATATCACAAAACCGCTCACAAACGTACGAACTCGACACTCATTTAACTCCCACGCCTTGTTTTTCAGTCGATCACTCCTGATCGAAATCTATTGGGTCGTTTAGGCTAACCCCAATCCATACTTCCATTACTTCAGGCGTAGCTAGATTTAGTATTGAAAAACTAGGTGTAGCCAATTTACCGTCCAGACCTACATGTGCAAGGCATTTTCCGTTCGAGATTTATCGCTGACCGATCAACAAAGTTACTGGCTAATTTTCTTTGCTGCCAGTTTGAAAAATATTTTTTATAAGTAGGTTTACAATGGCCATATTAGTATTACTAAATATGCATCGGGTTTAATTTTAAAATAGTATAGAACTTATAATAATTATCACTTCACGTAGGTAGTTAAAAAGTAAAGACTTCAATCTATAGTTTTATCATTTATTCTTTGGATACTTCGTTTTTTAATTTAAAAAATATTATCAGAAAAAGATCACATTAATAAAACTACTAATATTATTTCCGAAAATGCTTTACAGTTCATCAATATAGCTGTATAATACATTGTATCTTGTATGAAAACTATTCTAAAACCTATCAATTCCAACCGAACCCACGCCTAAAATATACCACAACAAAATACAGACAATCGCGATCCGCATTTTAATTTCCCGCTGCAGTGGATAGCGTTGAAACGAATTTCCTGTAATGTTGCCAGTTGATATATTGAGACGTAAACACTCCGGTCTATTAGCTATCTGGGTTGCCAGTTTATTCACCACCTGAGCTAATGGGCTGGGTAAATTATGGGTAATTGGTGTGTGGGTGGGGTGAGGAGATTTTTAGGTTATCTTTTTCTATTTCTTCAGGTCCGTGGGATTTAGTGTTTAGTCTCAACCGTAGATATCTATATATAGCTTTTATCTCTGTCGATTTTAAATTAGCTTTTAATATCGCTTTTTTTTAAGCAATACATTTAGCTTTCATTGCTTTTTTTGACTCCAAACGAGGGTATCTACCCATTCTTCTACGACGAACAGCAGTTACGATTTTTCTGTACAAATGGAACAATTGATTGATTCATTTAAGGCCTACTAGTGGTTGTTATATAATTCAAATACTTATATAAATATTAGTTTACGATATAAGTGATTAATTGACCAACAGTAACTAATAGGCCAGAAAAAAATTTTAGCTGGTCAATAATCGCCAGACTCAAGATAATCCATCCATCGCAAAATCTTATACAGTCTTTCTCAATAATCTATCTATTCGTAATTCCTGGTTAACGTAATTTTACATTCTGTTACATGTTAAACAACTGACTAAATGTCATTGGTAGATAGATTGATTACTGTAAGTTGTAAACTTCTGTCTATCACTGAACTTAAATCAATTGCGTACCACGTAATTTCATTGTTATAACGACGACAGATTTACAACCGGAAAACAAATAACATATCAAAGCAATGTTTTTTCAGTAAACAGTTACAACGCGTTGTCAATGGCCAGTCTGTCTGTTTTAGGAATTACATCATTTTAATAATAAAGAATGGTTTTAAATAATAAAGAGAAACGTTAACAGTTAACGGTCTATTACCTGTGCGTACACTCCTTTGTCCGGGGTTAATAGCCCGGCAAATGTGGACACATTACTGACTGTTATTTGGAGCTAGAGTGACAATATTTTTGTTGATGCGGGATAAATATTTATGATTTTAGATATTAAATTAGGTTTTTACTGCGCATGTATTGCGTTATTACAATTTTTTTGCTCTTATCATAGTAACATAATTTATTTTTTACACGTTACGATGAGGCTATTACCGAATGGTTTAAAGTTATATTTTGACTTTGACAACTTTTGACGTAGTATCTTGCGTTTTATATTCCACACATACAGCTACATAATGAAGCTTTAATGTTTATATAATCAAATTAAATAACTCACGTATATAGACTAGTTTACCGTACATTCGTTATCATGGTCACAAGAACTACAAACACACACTTCCCGCAAAGTTGCCATTATAACGTTAATCGGACCAAAAGCTCGCGCTACCATGCGTGTGTGGTCTACGTACACACACGCACACACGGACACTTACATTTACAATAATACGGTTATATCTACTTAAGTTGAATAGCAATTTAACGCCACGCACTTCCGCTTTGATAAAAGCTGTATTAATGCTTTTTAAACTGACCTATTGAAGGTACTACATGAATTGACTGATCGTAGATAAGTACTGTTTAGTAGGCCTTCACATTACTTTTACTATAAGGTGACCGCTAACTAACAAACTCTTTCCAAAAAAGGCAACTTATCGTGTAAATTTCGTGTGAAAAATTATAAGAACAACTTTCAGGGTCATCACCCTCGGTTATCACGTTTAAAATTATTGATACCAATGGATACTGATAGTATAACAAATTATTAATTAAGTTAATTAATAGAGCGGTAATGTTATATGTTTTGTTCGTAAACAAATTACTCCAAAACACTGCGCCGGTGCTGCGCTCTGATGGGCCGACACATAGCTTACTTGGTCACTTATTGGTGGGGTACTGTTTGAAATTAACATTTATTAGTGACAAATTACTGATCAGTTTCGTAATTTTCTAGCTCACTTTACCGCTTTACTAATATTATACTATACATATTCTATACTAATATTATAAAGCTGAAGAGTTTGTTTGTTTGATTGAACGCGCTAATCTCAGGAACTACTGGTCCGATT
>DWKA01002517.1:0-10564 GCA_018249155.1 Panoquina ocola ocola
TTAATCTTTAAAACGCTCTCCTGTAAAATTACGATTTTGATGTTACAATAACTTACGTCGGAGGGGTCGATTTGTATCTCACATCCTTGGAAGCAATTACAGCAGAGTAATGGAGGGTTGTAGATAATTAAGCAGTAATGGATAATCTCTGTTTATAATTTGAATCTTTAGCCACGGATAATGAGAATTTGTTACGTACATGATTTTAAACTTAAGGCATCATTAATTAACTACATTATTTTACTACCATAGGGTAGGTGCAGGGTGCTAACCTGCCTACTTACAATTTGAATTCTGTATGCCATACATAGACATAATGTATGTAACATTTAATAGTTAGTATTGTATAAGCCGGTTTGCAGATATATATACCAAAATTTTTATTCATAAAAAAAATACTTCCATAAAACACAAATACATTCAGATTACCTTTATAAATCTAGAATAATTAGTGTAGCAATTCTCAGAAGCAGTTGCTTGCAGTTGCTTGCAGTTGCTTGCAGTTGCTTGCAGTTGCTTGCAGTTGCTCCTGTAGCCCAATATTGTTGTCGCAAAACATTGATAGGTAGATACATATTGCCGTTGTCGTAAATTGATTGATATGGTCGTGACGTCATAGTTAACTAGTGTTGACAAGATTAAAGCAATTTTAGTTGAACTTGTAAGAGCATTACCACATTGGCAATGCTTTAGTGATGTACTTATAATTTTAGATTTCCCCAAAGTACGATTACCAAATCTTCATATGGTTTGTTTTACGGGTATTACCATAAAAAATAAGAGTTTCCCGACTCCTTAGTAAATGTACATTAATGAGTTCAACAGTTACGTAACGTGAAGACTTACATACACCGCTTGACAATTAGTGAGAGTAAAACAAGAGCATTTGGAAATGGATTTTACCTTAAGAGCTTAGAAGGTTATGTATTTTGTCGTTACGTTAAAAGATGTGTCAATTCGTTACAAAACATGTTAGGTAGGACAGTTTGTCACAAAACCAGGTATTTAAAAAGTAGGTACTCAAAAGTTTGTCAATCTATAGTTAACACAACTGTAGGTTTCAATTATCCATTCTTAATCTCCATACAAGTTAGTATTAACGTATTTTTGTTTCAAAATCAGCTATACATTCCTAATAAAAGCTGATGTGTTCATTGTCCATTATTTTTGTAAGAATATATCCAAATTAATTATATGTATATTTTATAGTAGGTAGGTACAACAATTTGTTCTCACTTCAGGAAACCCAAAAAGACTTAGTTTGGCAATACATCTGGGAAAGCACATTAGGTTACAATACCCCAAGTAGAAATTTTATGTGACATAATTTATAAGATCTATTTTTACTTACTTATAGTTATTTTCCTTTAATTGTAACGAAGGGGCACTTGCAAACCTTACTCGTAGACAATGGTATCCAATAGTACCTACACATGACGGTATTGTGGTAGTATAGTACCATCGTTTCCGGTTCACCGCCAGCAATTTCGACCTACTTTGTCTTGTTATCGCAGCTTTCGATTCCTTATCGCTTTCTTCGTCCACGCCTTAAGATCCAAATGTACAATAATGTTAACACTTACACACCTTGTTACATATTTACGTAACTTATCGTATACATAACTATATGCTTTATGTTAAGTAATGCCTAAAAATGTTTCATGACTAGGTGTCTTATTATTTCGACTGATCTAAGCTAAAATTACGTATCTCATCACAGAAATGGAAAACCACAAAAAATCTATCGATATCCAGGATTATGTGTAAAATATGCCCGAAACGACAAAATGAGAGATCATTTTGTTCTAAAAGATCAGAAAGATATCGTAAATTGCGAAGAAAAAGAGAGAAGTTACGTCAAACTAAGGGAATCGATACTACTTCAAAATAGTTTCACAATAGTTGTACTTGTATAGTATTGTATGTAATGGAAGATGAAGGAGCAAAAACCATCGGTAGGTGCGATTGTTTACACAGCCATGCATCATACGAACTCACGTTAAATAAGTGGAAAAACATGTATCAATATAGAGTTGTTACAACCTTATATTTGGATGATGACGCATTTCTGTCATCTTGTAATAGTCAACATTTTTATTCTAACTTGAATTAAAAAATAAATTTAGAGGGACTTAATACTGATGAAGCGAATGTTAAACTCAGAGACGGTATATAATAATATTTTGTGTAGAACTTACTATAATTCCTTAGATTAAATAATTATGATTGGCTAGTTTTATATTACATGCACCACAAAAAGTAGCTACGATGTGGATGCACCATACATTAAAATAAAATAACTCTATACCACTCTATATGATTCCACGCTGAGTGCGATACGCAATTTTCCTATTGTGCCAGTAAGTTCTACCGTGGGAATTAGCGATGTACCTACCGATAATACCAAGCTTTACCTTATATCATGAGATGTGTACTCCTGCATACAAATTTCACATAAGTAGGTATTATACACCATTGCATATGGAATAAAATTGGAATTCATAGAGCGATGTCATTGCACAATTAACTATTGAGACCTTAACCTAAGATGATGAGATATAGTTTAATACCTAAATATACATATAAGGCATTAAAATGACGTGTAAATGATAAATAAACTCTTGTTGGACCTTGAATAGCTTAATAAAATGTCATACAATATAATAAAATATTATTTATAAAATTAGGTGGTATCAACCCATTAACGGTCCAATATGATAGAGCACAGGTCTCTCCCCATAACTGAGGAGGCCTTATAGCAACCTAATAGCCTAATATTAGGTGCAGCATTTGAAATGTAAATAAAAAGATACAAAATATCTTAATTAATACAGTCTTAGCATCTTAGATAAGTACCTACTGAACTTCAAAAGTCTGGTAGGTAACTATATTATTAAAATAAAGTGTTTGGAAAATCAAAAGACTTATTTTCCTAACATTACTTGATTCAAAACCACTATAATGTTTTTAAGTGCTACAAAAATGACACATAAATTATGGTCCTTCATCTATGTTGCATCTAATGCCTTAGTGTGACTAAGTGGGATGATCATGATAATAATTATGACCTGTAATCTTAGTGACGTATTATGAAGGTGACGGTACACGTAATGCTTCAGTCTTCAGTAAATACTGCACTCTTGAATAATGAAACTGTAATAGACAATTAAAATAACATGAAGACGACTGAAAAAAGCGATTTATAGTCATTTCCAAATAACTTGGCAAGACTGTGAAAGAGACATTAGATGCGCAGAAGTTGTTATGCTCTGCTTTTTGTTTTGAGCTTCTAACTGGCTCTTTCCGACTCTAGCCAAGTTACGTGTCGAAGAGTATACCATGATTAACCGTCAATATTTTTTTGTGCTTGAACTTGAAACCACATCTGACAACTATAACGTCAGTGAGATAACGCTCTTCAACCTTGGTTAGGTATTACACGACCGAGTGCACTCGTGCGAGTAATCGAAATGCAAGTTTATTGTTATATCACTATACAGCTACGCCGAATATTAAGCTACTTACGACAAATCCAAGTCGATTGAAGAGCTGAGAAACCCTAGGCGTTGTCCTAGGTGAACGACAAACGCGACAAAGCGACGCAACGCGACACAATCCAAACAACGCAAAAATATCGCCTCTCGTCGTACTATACGCGTCGGGTCGCATTGTGTCGCGTCGTGTCGCATTTGTCGTTCACCTAGAACAACGGGCAACCCTATGTCCACGAACCACAAGCCAGAAAACCAATACACATTGTATGGCAACTGTAAAACTATGCTATAATCAGACCATTGAGCAGATACCTCGCTTAATGGTAAGTGATCACCGCGGCCCGTGGCCATTAACAACACCAGGGGCATCACCAACGCATTACCAGCTAATAAGGAAGTTAGAGACATGCTTTTTTAAAACTAAAATATCTTTGATTACAGAAAAAAGTGAGGCTTTCGTAAAAATACCTAATTTCGGAAAAGCAATCAAACAAATCTGCTTGGTAACAGACTCATATTTTTTGTATATGTACATGGGAAATGATAATAACAACGTTATAATGTAACAATATACGGAGGTTATTCATGTTTAATGAAATTAGTTAATTAAATAACTTCATCTGGTTAAAAAATCCTTATTGTTTGTAAATTAGGTGTAGCACAAAAAGTTGGGGTAAAGGATCTTAAGCATTGAGTTACTAACATTATTTAAATACGTATTTTCCGTTTAAAAAGTAATTTGAACGGATGAAACGGCGACTACAAATGAATGGATGATTAAAAATAAATTACTAACAAGACTTAAATGCAGTTACAATCATAATGTCCACAGACCTTTTACTAACGAATAGTAATAAATTTTATTGATATTGCCCATGGGTGGTAGGGAAAGCACCTTTACGAATTGGTGGTAGATTAAAAACTTGACTTGCATTACTCTACCAATGATAGCTACAATTAAATAAATTATTTTTGATTTGATTTTCATAATTCTTGCCGCTGGAACTGAACCAATTACGACAAATTTGAATTTAGTAGTACCCGAGGTAATATTTCCTAGTCTGCATGGCTACTCCTGAACTACATAATCATATTATTTTGTTAATAAAATTCAAACATTTCGCAACGTAACGCGTGATTTGACGTACGCACGGCTGTTAAATTCACAATGGACTTTATTTTCCCAAGAATGACATTAAATTTTATTTGCAGTAGGTGAAGGTCGCGTTAAAATGTGCGGATTTCCCTCCATTGAACAGTTTTTAGAACTGGCGTCATTACATCTATTGTATGTCCAGTAGGTCCTATGGCGTGGCCTATTGAACATAGCATTAAAACTATATCTACCAATTTTACCAGTAAGTTCATTGCGATATGCGATATCATTCACAACATGTAAGAAGCAATGTCTGTTATGAATTATGATGAAAGAAAGCTAATATCGTCATTTTATGATATTACATGAGTAAGTCCAGTCTTTACCCCAAAAATAAAACATAATCATTAACAAATTTACATTTTGATTCTAATGAATAATATGATCACTTGGCTTACTGGTACTTAATGTGTCGTTATGGTTTAAAGATTCTCTAGTTAAATTAAGTAAAACACGTAAATACGTAGGTGATTAAAAATAATATATTCGAGTAAGTATGAGTGCTAACATGTTTAGTTTCCAGCGTATTTGTCCAATCTCTTGCGGAAATCTGAGGTGGCCATCGCTTCTCTTTGCTCAGCCGTACAGTACTCTGAAAAAAGAAAAGTGTAATAAACATTATTTATTAGTATTTTTTAAATAAATTAGTACATGAATCACTAAATAAGTAAATTTTATTTTACCAACTATGAAGTAAATAAATACTTACGGACGTTACTGGGTTCCCAACCAACAAACTCTCCATTCTTCTCATTCTCTTCCTTCAACCAATCGTAGAGGGGCTCAAAGTACTCCAGGACTCCACTGGCGTCCATCTTGCGTTGACCTGTGAGTACCTCCATCGCATCAGGCCAAGGTTTCGATGATCCCATTTGAAGCATTTTTCTGTAAAATTATAAAAGTTATTAAAATACTTAATGCAATAGCAAGACTAAAAACTACTAATTGTAGCAAAATCGAAATAGTGTTTATGTCATCTAACGAATTATCGTTAGGGCATTCATAACTAATCGTGCCTTCAAAAATATGAAAACCTTTAAAAAATCACTACTACCTAAATGTACACTGATTTTTATAATTATATTTTTGGCAACAACCGTCAGAATTGTGTGGCTCATGTGCTATTACTAGTGTTGTTGGTCGTAAAAACACTCATGTTGAAACTTCAGCAAAGTAATCAAAAAAGATAACTTACCCTAAAGCATTCCCAGCAGCCGTATTATTGTAAATGTCACAATTGAACAGCAGATTGTCCGGGTCACCCGGGGTATATTGATTGGCCAGCAGACACAAGGACCGGTGGAATTGGAACTGGATGATGTATGAGATGTAATACCTGATATATGAAAAGACAATTTATGTTACCTTATTATGTAAGAATGGATTAGCCTATAACAAGAGAACTCTAAAACAGATACCATACTCAATATGCATCATCATCAATAAAATTATATGCAGGACAATCATTTCACTAACATTCTAAGAGAGCCCGCTTGCATTGGAAATCTATTGGGAATTTGCAACCTGCAATTCTAAATAATTGCGATCAAAATAAATATATTCACGTACAAGTGACCAATGTGCTAATGAAGATTTTACTAAAAATATCAGTAGGTCACATATCTAATCTCTATCTAAACTCAATATGTCTTAAATTCACGCTATGAGGGATACCTGTTATATAGGCAATAGACTAGTTTCAGCCCGCGTGGAATTTGATGGACCCCGCGGGATTTTCGAGATAAAAACTATCCTATGTGTTAATCCAAGTTACCCTATACGTGTATGCCAAATTTCATGAAAATCGGTTCGGCAGTTTTTGCGTGAAGAGGTAACAAATAAACAAACAAACAAATCTACAAACTTTCGAATTTATAATATTAGTAGGATACGTAAGTTGCAGTCATGTTTTTTCTCACTTACCGCATGTACTCTACATCTGCAGAAATATGGTATTTAGCAGCGGCGTCAAAGTCCTCTTCAGACCGCGGTGCTGGAGGTTCCACGCCTTGCAACTCCTCTCTCAGTTGCCAGAAATGGCAGTTATAGTCGTCAGGGGTAGTAGTGCCTCGGAATATTCCATACCGGTACACATCGAGGATGTATGCAAAAGGCAAGAATACTATCTTTTCCAAACCCTAAAATAATTTTTTTTTCATAACCAAGAGAACCATTACTGATGAAAGAAAAAATCTACCAACTACTTAATAATAAAATGAAGAAAAAACTGAAAATTTACCATTTTATAAAGCTGATTTATATTGGATTCATAATCATCGGGACCATCTTCAAGAAGACCCATAACACGCAAATGTTTTGGAGTGGATACAGAGAGCGATATGACGTCACCAACAGCTTCATGGAACCCTGAAAACAAAAATCAGTTTAACAGTAACAACAATTTTAATATTAAAATCAAATGGGTATTAGAATGAATTACTAATATAATCACTAATACAGATTTTTAATCTTTCAAGTCGGTAACAAGAAAAGTAATAAAAATGAATTTATAAAAATTGTAATACCTGGATTAGCGCCTTCCCTGTATACTACGGGCTGATCCTTATACTGCAAATAGTACTGAATGTGGCCCATCTCGTGATGCGTGGTAGTGAAGAAAGCTTTCGTGATGACTGAGCACTGTTTGATTCTAGAATACAATTTTTTTTTAATATTTTTTTATTTCATTACCTAGCTAATGCACTTTGTAACATTAGTGTTCGATTCCTACCTGAAGTCCTCCCCGTCAAAGAAGTCCCAAGCAGACGCATGGCATACCATATCTCTTCCATCATCAGGCTTCTCAATTATGGATCTTTCCCAAAAGAGTTTTGGCATAGCACTCAAGTTCAGTGAGGTGAAAAATTCTTCCGCTACTTGGAACATTTTGAGAGCTGTGTAATTCTACAAAAACAGGATTTCATTTATGATCGATGAAAATTAATAAATCAATTAATTATAATTAATGTATAAAGTACCTGACTAATTAAAGCAGAGGTAACGTCGACTTCTTGTTTGTTAGGGAAAGGAATAGTGAATTTTTCCACGTTGCCCCAAGTTTGAGCCCAAATGTTGCCTGTGAGGAATTAACGATCAGTTATTATCCATAACATACGTAATTAATAATTATAAAAAAATATATAAACGATGACGTCATACCTAAGAGATGCGCTGGTATGGGTCCTTTGGCTGGTACGACATCATCGCCATACTTTAATCTTAAGAGCCTCCTCACATACGCGTGTATCTGCTGGTACAGAGGTTTCACCTGCTCCCATAAAGCTATAAACTGGTCCTCGCTGTCCGCTTCCTCGTATTCATGGAGCCACCATTCAGCAACGCTATCGAAACCTGAAATATATCACATCACCCTTTAATTAATTTCCTTTGGAAGTTGCTACAGAAAATCATTACCATGAATATTAAAAAGCGAAAATTTCCCAAACAAATAATGGTAATTCCCGTGTATTAAATCTTATTGATCCCCTGCAACTGATCATAGATCAGACTTAAATAAATGTAACTGTGAATGTTACCATTTAGTTTGGCAGCTTCATTGTACATCTGAACATATTCAGTGAAGTTGCCCTTGGAAGCCGCTCCTGCGGCTTTGTGCCATTCTAGCCAGGTATACTTCAACTCCTCAGGGTCTTGGCTGTTAGTAAAGACGTCTGTCACCTCTGAAATTAATCCAAAATAATCGGATATATTACTTAATTTAAAATGTTTAGATAATTATCTCGTAAGGAATCGGACGCCAAGAGTGGGAAGCGAGATGCTACTTGATGGTTGACAACATTAGCTTCTAAGTTAGGTATTTATAAATTAAGTTGAATAATTATAACATTTTACTTCAAATCAATTGAGCTTAATTAACTATCATTTTGATCCGATATCAGATTGATTTAACAAAACACATTTTGTAAAATAATAATTATACCTGGTTCAACGTGTAGATCGCATTTGGTCCTATCTTTATAATCACAAATTGTTGCTTTCGCGTACGTCGACTGCATGTTGTTTATAGCTTGAATCAATCTCTGGTTAAGATCCTCCGGGAGAGCTGAAGTTCCCAAAACGGAGTATTTCTTGAACATCCGCTTAAGATTTTCATCATCAAACTCATTCCAGAGATAGGTCATTGTTTCTTTCCAGTATTCTTTTTCTTCTACCGCAGATTCTAAGGCTAGTTGCATCTAAAAAACAAGTGATTTTAGTAAATCTTTCTAAATTCATACTAACTCAAACTTTTTCCACGTTATTTTTCTTTTAACAGTTTCGACATATTCAATGATCAGGGGACAAAAAAATTACACCTGATTTAAAATTACACAATATTTCCAATCAACCTTTATAATGAGTGATTAAAAAGTAATTATTTCCTTTTCTTATTACCTGCCTCTCCTCGTTGTAAGTCGTGATGTTGCTCTGGTAATTCCAAGCCGCTATAGTATTCTTGTTTTTCATGATTCCCATCAGCTCGTTCAGATTGTCCATGTATTTCTTCCCTGCAGCCTCTTCTGCTGCTCTCTCCGCAGCACGGCCTTGAGCAGCTACTATGAAAACGGAGGCTATTGCCCCGACTAGGGCTAACTCTCCCAGAATCTTCATTATGAACTAAGAACAAAAAATCTACGTATTAGATTAAACTCGTACGATTTAAAACTTCTTTATGACATTGGTATTTAGTATTGGTAGAAAGCCATCTTTGAAGAAAACAATCAGTATGCGCTCGGTGTCAATGGTTCTTAGGCCGGTAAAAATAAAGTGAGGTACAAATTAATCTTCTTCTAACGCCCTCTATTGACCTGTGTTGTGTGTCGCGTTCTTTAGATTTTACTCCCGTCTCCGCTGGAGAAATATCACTTCAAAAACATAAGTTAAAGATACATCTCCATTGTCAACATAATTATCTTTGAAGTGAACGCTTGCTGATATAGATTCACGGTCTGAAGAAATGACTTCTCGTACTTGAAGTGAATTACCTTACTTCATATCTATTGACCTGAGATGTATTTCAATTTCTTTTTATCACAACCCAAATATCATATCTGTGATTAGGTAGGTATCGAATTTGTTGAGTAACGTTGCATAGCGACGGACAAATATGTAATATGTATAGTAGTAGGAGTCACGTATAAAATTAAGTGTATAATAATTAAATCTAGTTTAATATTGTAAGTTTCAGCGGCTTTTGGAACTTACCGTATTGAGAGAACAACCTACGAGTGTCAAAAATATTAAAAAGATACGTACGGTAAAACGAATAGCTTCTTCAGATGTAATAAATATTATGAATCTAAACCACAGCATAAATACTCTGTAAGTATCTCACTAAAATTACATCTAAAGGGTGTACTACCAATCGTGGTCAAACAATAATGATCTTATATTTCTTAAGCATAGATGATATTTTTCTAAGTATCTCTAAATTTTACAGTGTTTATTACTAGTTTGTTATGGCAAAAAACGATGCAGGCCATGGCCACAAAAACTTTATATTCATTGCTTTATGATTTGGATGAATGGACAGTCAATTGTTATTTATTTATGTTGCAGTCTACTTACTCGACAATTGTTAATGGTTTTGTTATGTATAATAATAGTTTTATAATATTTAATATACGGGTTAACTTTGTCTATAAGATCCTGAAAAGAAAATACTTTTCGGTACAAGTCAAACGAAACCAAACTCCATGAATTTGCGTGTTTTTATTTCAGAATTCTTATGGCATACTTAATAACTTGTGTATTTCATAGGAACGTAGTGAACGATTATAACGCTTATTTAAAACAAAATAAGGCACACTTCAGCTAAGAAGTAGATAAAATATAAACACAGATTACTTAATAGTTATTATATAACAGATATATCACTCCATACAAAATTTACGATACCTACTAAAATGAAAGA
>DWKA01002518.1:0-10563 GCA_018249155.1 Panoquina ocola ocola
TTTCGATCATTTTTATTGGGAGGTCCGAAAAATGGACGCGAATAGGGTGGTGGACGCGAACAGGCGAACTGACCCTACCTACTTATCAGATGTTTTGTGTGAAGATGAAAGTCATACCTAACGTAGATAATCTTTATGAAGGTAATCCTACCTATAATGGGATTACCTAATGTCACTAGGTATTTGAAACGCTAAGTAATGTTAAGAAAAGCTAAAATGGGTACATAGGTACACAGATTTTATAGAATATTCTAAGAATAGGTAGGTACCTAAATACGTTATAATGACGTTTACTTACTCTAAATAAATCCGCGTCTAATTTATTTGCCTATTTTATTAATTTTATTTGTACAATACAAAGATTCATCAGACGATTCGATGGCCAACACCAGTTGCTTTTCGATACCACGACTGCCATTCCATTCGCCGGTTGCTTGACTGCTGACAATGTGTTTGGCATTTTCAATTCATTCATTCGCATTCGGGCGCTCGTAGCGGTGAGTAGTGCTGGATGCGATAAATTGGCTCGAACGAAACGATTGCACACCGCGAACATCTCTGTGAACTGATGTTTTTACGTCTCAGTGTGTTATTAAAAAAACAACAATTATATAAAGATCAAGTGAACAGTGAAATAAATGTGATTAGTGTTGTGATTGTGAATTAATGTAAAAAAAATCAAAGGATTTAAAAGCAGGTCAGTTAGAAATTTATTTCAAATCACGTTCAAACTCAAATTAACCGTTTTATTATCCACCCACAGTGGTATCTATCGTGTAACGGTTCCATTAATTTCGTGAACATGTCCATCCATATTTGATTTATGAGAGTGTCAATTAGTGACTTGTTTGGCTAATCAATGAGTAAACTTCAGATGTCTGTGATTTTTTCGCACACTATCGCGGTGACATCTTTATTATTTTAACGTTTTTATTTAAAAGCTAGGTTTCCTCTGCCTAGTAGGAATACCACTGGTAGGTATTAGTTTTTGGTATTAGATAGGAATAGGTCGGAATATTATTGATTTTAGTTAAGTACCTATAGAACTAAGAATACTTATATTTATTACTATCGATCGATAACTAGGTAGATAGCTAGTAAAGTCTAAATTCGTTATTTAGGTAAAAAAAGGGTTTTGAGGTCTATAAATATTTTAAAAATAATAATCCTTCGAATAAATAGTAAGTTGTAGGTAACCTTGTTACTAGTGTGAAACCGCAAGATAACTCCAATCTACCCACAAATCTGTCATGTTTGTCAACAGTGCTAGGTAGGTACCTACAGTTAGAATGGTTGTGTACTACATGTACCATCGTGTAAGTACCTACGTAAAACAATGTGTCTATTTACTCACTTTGTAAGCATAAATATGGTATAAACATTCCTGCTAGACATTTTATTGTAATTCTTTTTCTAATAAGATAATCCATCAGCCCAACTTATTCAAGAACTTATTCCTTTAGCTATAGAAATCAATATGCAGTAGCAGATCTATAATGTCAATTTTGAGCCGGTCCTCAAGGAATACAAATAAGGCCTAACGTTTTGCCATGCATCGACGATTAAATCGTGAAGCGTGAGTGCAGCTGTAAAAATGATACGTAAAATGAATCGACTTTTTGTCGTGTGGTGATGCCAACTGAACAACACTTGTCATCGGTTGATTGTGGCGCCAGCCTGTCAACAGGATTGAGACATCAACAAAACCAACAATATTTATATAGGCATAGATAATTATCTATTTGCATTTGGGTGTTAAGATAACTAACTACCTACTTATTATTTGTTTCATGATGTAGGTATGATTCTATTAACATTTTTAAATTTTCAAATTTCGAAAACAACTTTCGACCTATTTATTAATTAATTTAATTTATCTTTAGTTGTACCTAAATCACAAGAAAATTTAAATTTCATTATCTTACTCCATAGTTCATTTCCTCCAGTCCTCGTGCATTTTCCTAGTTTATTTTCATTGTTAACGTTAAATGGCTTAAGACCTAGGTATATACCATAGGTACAACTCTTACCAAGAGAAAAAAATCAGCGGACAAAAAATAAGTGACAACCCTGAATTATCCGACTACGAAAAGTCCTCGATTTACAAACAAGTTCCAAAAAAGTCCCAAAAAGCTGCAATTAGCAATCCAACTTTCCAAAATTCAAAATATTTCAACTTGCTTCAAGCTCCAACCCTAGTTATTTCGCGCACTTGCCGCCTTGAACCGTCAAGCACCAGATTTAATGTAAAGTTGTACTCTGTGACTGCACAGCGTCGCACATGTTGATATTCATGAACGTTTCGTAATTGTCAAAACCAGTTCAACACCAGTGGGACACTGATTAATCATCTCAATTTATGATTTTTGCACTACTATACTCAACTCGACTAGCGTAAAGAGGTCATCCGCTTCGGAACCGGCCTGTATCGTATGTTCATTACTGATTGCTTCTTGAACAATTATTATTATCTACCTATCTGTAATACCGGAGTCTCGGAATTCGGATGCTTTTGTAGCTTATTAACTGTTCTAGTTTCATTTACTAGTTTTAGTTCAATTAGCTGTTACATTGTTGTTAGGAATAAATAAATTAATATCATAATTGAAGCAATTGTTCGTTTAATCTCAAACATTAGATATTTTATGATTAAACTATCAGTCTTTGCATTTGCTTAAGTTTTAGCGGAGAGCATGCTAAAAATAAGATTCCACATTTAATTAATGTAAAAAAAATGTTTAACTTTTTTAACATCTGTTTGTTAGATACTAATCCAAATTTAATGTTTGCCATGTATCCTCCTACAATTATGTAACGGTAACATATATAATTAGAATGCAATTTATAATTTTTCCTGTTGAATGAGCAGTTTCTGCGTAAGGAGCTGAAGAGGGACCTAGATTTCCATAACAGTCATGGTTAAATTATGACTCAGTGCCTAAAAGTTGATCTTACTCAACGGATTGCTCATAACAATCTCATTGTCAATAACGTGTTTTTACTGAACGCAATTAGAGGTCAACTAGAAACGTTTCTCAGAAATAATAAGGGTAACAAATAAGACTAACAAGCAACGTAGGTACAGATACAAATGCATTATCTTGTTGTTCGGCGAACTGGCGCAAAATGAACCTAAAATAGAACACAACTGCGGTTATGAAATAGCTCGTAATTTAGTCGAGGATAAAAATAATGAATGTTCCTAATATGAAATGTCTTTCTTGTCCACTCGGCATTTAAGAAGTGCCTTGTCTCTTGCTCTTCACACTTGTGATAAGGACGTGATAAAATAACGTGTTATGCATAGTGCATTTGCAGATTTGCACACTTTTTAAATGTCTGCCAACGTCATTGTGGGACATTTTGTCGCGTCTCTATCACACGAACAGACAGGTAAACCTATTTAATTAGGTACCTTAAAAGCTTGGAACATTTACTATCAGTTCAGTCAGGCAAAAAAACGATACTTTTATTTTATTCAAATTTGCACCTTTCATGAAAATGGCAGATATATTTAATTTTATGTTTCTAAGAAAAGCCGATATGTAAGTAATTTTTCACGTTTTACTTCCACGATTCCTTTTCTTAATATCCTCTTTTCAAAACTATTCACTACGCAGAAAGCGTCAAGGAGGTCAAGAGAACCGAAGCAAATTTCTTGGGAATTGCCTCTTTCCGCCAGAATGGACAAAACAGGATGACATTGTTAGCAGCATCCAGGATCTAAAAGACGGCAGTTTTAATTTTATATCTAGACCAGCACAGTGTCTGGAACCTATTGAAATAGGACAGAACTACATTAAATGTTTAGTTGAATTGTAAAGAGGTCACGCCACAACGACGCCTCTGCGTTCCGTCTTCGATTGTCACGTCAGTTGCCCGTTGACAGGAACCAAGAATACCAAGTTTCTGTAAATTTATCGCCCTGTAATATTTCAATTGAGTAAAATGGAGAAACCTACACTCTGAAACTATAAGTTGTACATAGTTGTTGTTGGTGGCATTTTTGGCAAGAGAAATCTATTAAGATAGGATCTCTAGCTAGTAAAGGATAATAAGATATATGGGTAATAATTAATATATTATTGGTCGATAATCTTCATTGTCAGCCTGACAAGCGTGTGCAAAAGGATTCCCTGGTGAACTGAATTCTCTTACAGCTCTTAATAGAGGTAATAATATATTTTTCAAATAATTTGAGGTCTACCCTTTCTGTGTCATTTTGACTTTTTTCCCCCTACTAAAGCGATTGTGACCAAAAAAGACAAAACTTAAATACTTTACTACTACTACTTCAGTACTAACTTGCCACTTCCAAACTATCACATCGTAAAGTTGTAATGGAAAGTCATAAATTACTAGTTGAAAATAATAAGGTCGCAATGCTCACAGTATGACGTGGTATGACGGTCGCGTATCGCCCAACACAATTTTATTATTGTCACATAGACTTCAGAAATCCTATCGCAAATCCAATCATAGCTTCACAGTATATTGAATATGCGATCGCCTTTTGTGGCCTGTTAACGGTTCGCCTGTGGTAATTCATTGTTATTGCTTATAGATATTATCGAGATGAGATAAGACGCGGTCTGTGAAGTTTTTCACGTCTCGCATAGAATTGAATTCGAACCATGGAATATTCTTTGAATTTAAAATTAAATGGTTCGAGTATTTAGAAGGGAAAAATGGAAGTGAAATATATTGTTCAATATGTAAAGCTGTCTGTATTTTAATGAGTATCTACGTATACTCATAAAATCTACCACGTACTAAAAAGCTACACAATGTCAATGTTCTTTTAAACAACACAGAATATCTTCTAGATATTATTATATCTAAATTAAATCTATAAATTCCTGTTGGATTGAAACTACGAACAAAAATTTAAAAGGTCTTCTTTAAGAACGTCTAAATATACCGCTGGCTTATTTTTGTGGAAATTGGGTTATAATAATATTTTGAGTCTCGTAAAAACCTGGAACTATTAGTAAAACTTAATACAAATACGTTTGAAAGCCATTTAAGTTACAAGTCATATCATCTATAACATTGATGCGCAATGAATTTCTAAGAATGTGAAATGTAGTCGACCTTGATTCTTGACTTTTTATATTCTTGTTCCAAGTCCTAAACATTATCCTTACGAACAATCGAATGTCATCAAACGGCAATCAAAATTTAAAAGAGGGATTGAAAGCGAAACCATCTTTATAAGACTTATTAAAAACAAGCACATTGGTGACATTACTGGAATACTTGCTCTTTACCTCTGGAAGAATATAGTATATGCTGCTCCTCTTCTGTACATCTTAGCGTGATTATGTATAGCCTATAGCCCTCCTCGATAAATGGGCTATCTAACACTGAAATAATTTTTCAAATCGTACCAGTAGGTAGTTCCTGAGATTAGCGCGTTCAAGCAAGCAAACAAACTTTTCAGCTTTATAATATTAGTATAGATATCTTTTTTAAGAATCAACGATCAGTTTCAAACTGAGCTCAATTTGTAAAGTACTCCCACGTGGATGGAAATCATAATAATCTGTGTATTGTTTAACAAGACAAGACATCAGTGAGGCAATGTGTTTGAACTTGAACTTGATAAGGAAGGTCAATACGCCAATACTATTAAGGAATGTTTTGCGTAACTTTGTTAATGTGTTTGAATAACACAAGTAAAGATTATTGCTGTGTTGCTGTTGGTTGATAAATTATTTTATATGGGTTCACTGAACTTCGTTAATGACAAAGTAAATATATTGTATGATCCAGGATTGAGAATAGCGACGGTAATGATTTGTATTGCTAATTTAACTTTTGGAATTTGTCAAAGTTTAATTATTTCAAGTACTGTACTGTACTGTTGTACTGGAATCTTGAACGTCAATGTTTATATCAGTTGTCATTGATTCGGATAAGTTCCATCGATTGTGTAAGAAGTATAAACAGACAAAAGCTACCAGGTGTGGTAGCAATTTAGCTCCATGTGAATTTTACAAGGAACCATTGTACTAATCAAGCCTGCTATTGCTTTGGTTGAGAACTTACTAACGGGCTCAATTTAATTTGGACGCTTCAAAACCAGTTGATGAGTTTCAAATGTCGAACGGAAATCCATTACCGTCCATTATTCGTGATCAGAACACCAATCAGAGATCAAATTTGCGACTATCAATGACATGATATGTTTATTATCAACGATAACGTAACATACATTGAAGCTATTAAATCAGTCAGATGCAAGATGCGGCATTTACTTATTACGTTTATTATCGAACGTCAATCGTCTCACAATGATTGTAAAGTAGTTAACCTACCGTTTGATCACATCAATTGACGCCTTATATTGACTACTTGTGTGGTTAACGACAGTTTATTGATTAGGTACAACTAAAGATTTAAATTTGTTTTTTGTTATGCTTGAGTCGTTTGTACTTAGAATGATGTTGTCACAATGATCGACACTAGCTGGCACTTGGTAAAATTCGTGGAAAACTTTGATGATTATTAATGCAAGTTTCCTATCGTTATCTATCGTAATATCGTTGTCATAATTAACTTTACTTGTTTTATATTACTTTTTATTGTTGATTTTTATTTCGATTGTTTAATTCAGCTTACGCTCTTGTAAGACTAGTGTTATTAATTAATTAATGTTTCTAAAGTTGCTGAATAGTTTGGCCAGTATATCTGTTTCTGAAATAGAATATACCTTATGATACCGAGCTTGCTTTTGAAGGTTGAGTCCTTGAAATCTTATCCACACAATAGTTACAGCGGGAATTTCTCAAGGACAGAGACTTGACACCTAGGTACGTCTGAATTGAAGGTACCTTCTACGTCGTAATATTTTGTCCACAATTGGTCACACACTTACACACTTTATCTATACGATAATAAAACAGTAATTATAAGTAAAAGGCGTTTGTTTATATTTTTGCAAAAAATAACCTTTTTTACGTTATCTTAGCTTACTGCCAATGTTACTGCTCAGTTTATTACTTAATAGGTATTTGGTTTTTATGAAATCCAACTGATCTCAAAAAGTTTTTCATCGGTTTAATAATGGAACGGAGACCATCTTTGTTTTCTACGTACAGTCTTTTTGTAACAACGTTCAGTTGGCAGAGGGCATCCGCAGGTAGTTAGCTATCTAATAGAAATTCCGTTTCTGATAGAGCCCAATTCGTAAATCGGCTCTAGACTTGTTTGGATGCCCAATATTGCCTCAGTTTCGTTAGTCATACGAAATACTACTGCAATTCAGTTAGGGTTGTCACTCGTTTTTATTTGTGACAGTATTTCGGCTTCTGGCTCACTCAACAGTATTTACTTATTTTCTTGAATTGGGATCCTTCCAACTTTGTTTCCAAGCCATTCTCTCCTGCTTGTCAGCATGCTATACAATAAGACTTTGGCGCGATGCCCCTTGGAAGTCGCGAGGTTCTTCATAAGTGACTTAGTGGTAACTAACCAATTTTGCTCTAAAATCAATTCAGCATTTTGTCGCAGTGTCTTGAGATCAGTTGATTAAGGTTTGTTAGCTGTCTTGATAGGTTTCGAAATATGTATAATATCAAAGCTTATTTATTAAAGTTAAGCTATGTTGTCGAGTAGCAAATCGACAACCCTACTGTTCACAGCAAAACAAACAAGGCGGAGGAACTACCGATTGCGGACAATTCAGTCGTATTGTTTCCGATTTCCGGAGGAGGTCAATTAAAAATTTTCTTTTGTTTATTGTTCGTCAATTTGTAAGCCAATTTCTTTACGAACGTTGCCAAGTTTTGTGTATGTTAAAACTTTGTTTTTTTTTATACTCGACAAAGTGTATTTAGGATGAAAATAAATAAAATGTAGATCCAGTTATTTTAACGTAGGAACTGACGTACTATTTTTTAAACTTACCTGGTTATAAAACAATACCTAATCAAGTACTATTATAATGAATAATTCGTTAGTGTAATTAATAATTTTGTGATATTAATTGCTATTATTCGCAATAATTGAAAGTATAAGTACTTTTATTTGCATGACAGCACAATAAATTATTTCATATCTGAGAGTCGAATTCGAAACTCATTTTTTTCCAATTACAGTGAATACAAATAAGGTTCAAAATTGATTGAATACAACGAGTCATAAGGCTATTCAGTAATAGACCGAGCACAATGGCTGCGTCGCGGACGCACACGAATTTAAAAAATGGCACTTCATTTCTCACGATACTTCAATCGGAACACATTGAGCCATTATTGCGTAACGTATATACGTTACGATACGTTCGTTACACGAAACAAAACGAGTCACTCACTCATTTCGAGATTTCTTTCGCTCGTCGAGCACCACACCTCAGTGGAGATCGAAGTCGCCAGATTTTGGGGATTTCAACGCAGGACATCTTGAAAGAGTCATGATTAGTGTTTATAGTCTTGTATTTTTTTTTATTTCGAATTAGTTACATAATCTGCAGTTCATAAATGCCTGGCACGCTTGTCGTATGGTTTACTTAGCTATACAAGTATTAATGTAAAAGCAATATAGTGTCAGTCATCAATATAATTATGATGTTATAGTCACCGTCTTGAACCAATTAGGAAAGTTAAGTTGAACTAATTTTTTTCCATAAACAGTAGTCAATCGAAGTCCTTGACTTTCCTATTCTTTGTATGATTGCATTATACAACATTTTTTGCACCACCATGGTTCGTTAGCCTTTGTTGTTCATGAACAGTAATGACCACTTCCGTCATATTGCGAGTTTGCTTCTTTTTTATTTATCGTTTAAAATATGAAAACCTTCAATGGAAATGAAAAAGTACAATCATTTATATTTTGTGAGGTATTTAATATTCCATTTAACTCGTCATTTGAATAAAACAGCTCTAAAAAATTTCCTCGCTGTATGTTCTATATTAGCATAATAGTGTGTAATTTCAGTATAAGTACCAGACTACCAGTAGAAGTTACGAAGTTGTCCCGTAAATTCCAGAACAGTTGGGAGCCGTAGTCGAAACATAAGTGGGCTAATTTGTTGCGTACAACAGATTTATGACTGGAAGGTGCTTATGTTGAAAGCAAGAATACAGCAGGCAACGAAAGCCGTTAATGGGCAATACTTAACGATGACGATAATAAAATTCTTGTTGTTCGCGTTTTTAGTTCCAATAATTCTCACAAAACTTTGCGGGACTGATTTTGCAAAGGTATCAGTCGGTAACGGTGGTATATTATTATGTCTAGTCGAATTGCGTGATTAAAGTGTCTAAATTTCACTTATGCTCTCTTTTGATCATTATAATATCCAACTTACCAACTAATCTAACGTGCATATTCAAAAAACGAATAAGAGCATTAAAATTCCCATTTCGAAGCTGTTTTGCGGTGTGTGAGCGACGACTTTTTTCTTCATGAGTCGTCGACTTCTTAATGGTCAATCTTCGTAAACGTTGCGATCAAATTTCTACTTAAATCGGTCAGTTATTTTTAAGTAGGTACTTAGAAAGACATTACGACAATCGTGGTAATGAATACCTTCCGTGTTTCGGTTATAGAGCTAGTGCTTTCGAAACATGAATTTAATAAGTGGAAAGTCAAGTGCATCCCGTTATTCGGGGCTTAGGTCATGGCATACCAGCGACCAGTGCATGTGTGTCGAGGCCTTGTCCTGCGACGTATGGCCGCCTTGCGCACGCGAAGTTCGCACCTTCCAATAAACGACAGCAATTAACACGGTAAGATTTTAATAAACATGACACGTGTTTGTAGATAGCCGTATGTGTGAACTGTTGCAACGATCGTTTAAAACGCTTAATTATGCTACATTCAGTGTATTAATAATATCACGTTTATACTTTACACATTGTTGAAACGTGCTATTTGAAAATTTAATGTAACTTGCTGTGCTTAAAGAGACCTTTTTATATCATAATTATAATTAAAATTTTATCTTAAATAGCAACACAATTTGCGTGGTAACTTTTAATATTATTGTTTAAACTTGATCTGTTTTAATTTTTAACACATACTGAATGAACAGTATTCTTTTCTAGGTATACAAAATATTCATTTATTGGAGACGACAGACATTACAAGAATTATGAAGAAGCTTAATACTATGTAAATAACATTAACTCTATTTTCTATTTAGAATCATCCCATTTACTCGGATACCGTGAAAGTGTTTCATCACTGGCATCGCCGTTTTCCATTATAAAGGGCTATTATAAATCAAGATAAAGGCCTTTTGGTTAGAAAACTGAAAAGCAGATATCAATTTACAGAACAATGCTGAGAGTGTCGCGGCGGTCACGCGATTGTCGCGAGCAGTTTGGACGTAATAACCAGCTATTGTGGCATTGTGCTCTTTCATGCCCGATGCGTATAAGATTTTCGAAAATTTCATAAGGAAATAGATTATTCTTTGTTATTCCGACGATTATCTGGTCTGTAGGTAAAACTTTCGACCGTGTTTTCGATCGGTTGAATGTATAAAGTTTTCGTTTGTATAGTTTTACTAGTGGCCCGCCCTCGCTTCGCTTCGGGAAAAAAATCTCACTT
>DWKA01002519.1:0-10561 GCA_018249155.1 Panoquina ocola ocola
TATACATTAAGTTATCAGATTTATTTGCTACGTTGTAAGACTGCAATACATTGGGCAGGCAATACTACAAATTGCAATATGCGATGGCTACTTCCCGCGCTAACGCGTTCATGTTTTGAAGCTGTCATTCATCATTGCACTCTATTTGTAGTAATCAAGGTAGTAATCACAAATTGTACTATTTGCTTGCTTTTTGCTGACAAGTCCAAAGATGCAAGACTGGTTGTGAAACTATCAACTAATTTCTTTCCGTCAACAGAGAAACCGGAACAACCATTGAAACAAGCTGCCCGTTGAAGCTGAAGAGTTCATGGGGTAAGCTCATTGTTTAATTACTAAAAATTAAAACAAAGGGGAACAATCACACATCTGGCACAACTCCATACACACACACACACACATACACACGAAATTACAATCTTACACACACAATCGTAGCGAAGCTTGAGAGCTTTCGTACGATCTAAATTACGATTTGAATTGATGACTAGTGGTAATCATGGAACCGTTTACAAGAGACCTAACATTGCTTCGGCCAAATCTCAGAGGGAAGAATCAAAGGAACCCTTCCTACCTTCCTACCCTTTCTTCGACAAGGCACTTCAAATTTTCTCTACATTACATTTGACGGCCTCGAAGAAAAGCCATCGTCTCACATGCTCACATGAGCTAACGTTTTTTTACTCCCAACTAGTTCATTAAGGGGCCGTGCTTTAATGGATGCGGGTTATGCTTACGAGAAAGAGACCGAGATAGGGTTCAGTGGAAGTGCGAGCGAGAGAACAACATCACTGTAAGACAAGACTTTTTGCTCTGTTTATACAGGCTGTTTATTATGAGGGTGCACGGTACGATGCACAAAGATTGAAATTCATTTGGGAACAAATTCGTTACTCCATACACATCGTAGCTTTAGATTTATAACTCAAATATACGGACACCAATAAAATTTACATACAAAAAAAAACATAGGACCCGAATTGATAACCTCCTCCTTTTTTGAAGTCGGTTAAAAATGTAAGTCAGCACTTAAGAAACCGTCTTCCCAAGGTCTTTCTAAAAATATACATAAACAGAGTAGTACCTACTATCTAAATATATAAAACTCAAAGGTGACTGACTGACTGACTGACTGACATAGTGATCTATCAACGCACAGCCCAAACCACTGGCATCCGCTAAGAAAGGATTTTGATCAATTCCGCCCCCAAGGGGATAAAATAGGGGATGAAAGTTAATACTTTTACCGCGAGCGAAGCCGCGAGCATAAGCTAGTTAGTAATAAATTGAAACAATATAGCTATGTTATTTATTACAATTACACGAGTCAAATTTCTGCATATAAATAATAAAAAAAGTCAATACGTTTTCTAAAATATCTTGAAACGGGAATTTCATAAATGCTTCTCAGAGCTTTGCGAATATCATACAGAAACGTAAAAAGGAGGTAAAATGACTATGAAGTCCACGTCCGAATATAACGACGTGATTAGCAAGATGTCACCATATTGCGAGCGAAGCGTCTGCGAATGCCATCTTTCAGCAAAACAAAGGTAAGTTTCACCTGATACCTACTGTTTAACTTCGGAGCTAGCGCAGATGTGCAGGTACAAAAAATGTAAATTAATAAACAATTCTCATCCTCTTTCAGCTAACGATTGAACAACTACTTACTCGTCTTTTCTAGATAAGCCTAAGAAACGTGCCACTATTGAACTTTAACTTGAATGGGCCGTGAGTGTCATTAACCAAAAAGATTATAATATGTATAGGTGCTAAACCAGCTATTAGAAGCAAGTCGACAATTTTTTTGTCAATTGAACTTTTGTGGATAAAAGTAGGTGTATACGAGAATACATACGAACTCCAGAGGGGAAAGAGGGCATGTCCTACCTCCTTTCCCTCAATACGCATGGTCGTACCATCTGTGTCACTGGACACAGATACCAGCATTACCAGCAGCTTGGCTTTATAATGGAATGATATGGGCGACATGTTGCAAACTCACCTAGAATTACTCAGGAAAGGGTGCACGCCCTTTGGGCTATAATAAGAATAAGTATAAGTTAGGAAACATAATTATTTACAAAATTCCGATAACGTAGGTACGTTCACTGCAATTTTTCATTAACATTATCATAGCAGTCTACTATTGTTGTCCGCGTGGGTTCGCCGCAACGAAGGGCAGCAACAAAAATATTAATACTATAAAAGAAACGCCAAAAATGTGAGTTCAGAGCATAAACATAAAATGTTTTAAATAATTTAATTTTTAATTCATACATACATATATATGTATATGTATCCTGATCTATTACAGAATTTACCTAGTCCATATTTTTTCATGACATTATTCATCTGTTTTTGTTGCTAATAAAAAACCGGTATTTTAGATTTTACATTCTCCATAATAATCTTGTTGTACAAAAATAATCCCATTTTTTTATTCTAAGACCCAAGTGGCACGTTCACTATGGAGGACAAAATAGTTAAAACTGTTAATTTCGATAAATACTACATCGATATATATCGATAGATAGGTAATCTTTATTCTATGTGTAGCTGTGTCAGTACAGTTTTCGATACAATTGGCGTGCACCTTTACATTAGGGTACCTACTCTACATTTATGTAATTGTGGATACCTCTTACATTTCTCAAAAAAATCTTATATTATGCCTTTTTATATCCAAGTTTAAAGTAATTTTCTCGGAATTAATAACATTTTCGGTAATATACATAAAAAGATGATACAAGAGTTTTATATAGTACGTACTTATTTTAACACCGAAGTAAAGATTATTTTCTAAGACATTTATCATTTGTTCATAATTGTAAAATACTTCTTATTTTCTTTTATGAACACAACTTAATTTTATTGCACCTATTGTACCTTCGAAATATAATTAAAAAAGCGGATTATCTGTTTACCGCGACTCAATTCCACGTGCCCTGACGACCTGATGAACGCAAGTCTGTTATTTCCCGCATAATTTACATAGAGATAGATCAGTGTCCCGCGGGCCGCGCACCCGTTGAATTTCTATTGTTTAGATTGGAAAACTAAGTGCCTCGTGAACGACTTTCCTCTCACGTCATTATTAGATTGGCGGTTCCGTGATGCGACAAATACAGCAGGAAACATTGCTATAGAAACGTCCTAAATTCAAATGCGCCTTAACTGAATGTATTCTCTGCTGCCACAGTTTTTTCAAAACATAAACCTATATAAATGCAAATAACAATTACGCAGGTAGGTACTCGTTCCTCATGTGTGTACAGCTGGATCATGAACCATGTGTATTTTTAAACATTTTGCCATAATAACGCTAATAAGTTTTCCCTGAAATATTTTACATAGCAGTAAATTAATTAATTAACATAACGTTTTCAATTACGGTACAATCATCCCATCTCAGCTTAGATGTCGATGGGGTTGAGAATAAATCGATTTCGTAATAGCACTGTGACCACCCGGCCCCGTGGAGATTGACTCATTTGCACTGCATTACATTACGGAGTGACACCGCCAACCACTCTCATCATCCGTAATGCACGCGTAGTATTCGTGGAATATCTTACTTAGAATTAAACGAAATATTTTATTGAGGTCTCCCACTTTTATGCAATTTTATTAATTCATTTGCGTGTTACGATTAATCGACGGCTATTGATGAGTTGGCCATTTGTCTTATAAAATAAATAAATATTTTACCAGCCCAGCCTTGTCATAAGAAATAGTCCACTCTTCAAGACGCATCGAAAAAACTGGCAGGTACTGATGAATGAGGTTCATGGTGTGGATTTCCTATACGTCCTCTGTTATTGCACAATAATAACTCACTATTAATAAAGGACGTGTATTACAATACAACTCAGAAGTATGGGGTCCAAGAATTAAGGTTCATTGTAGCGGTAGAGTTTGGTGACCAGACCTTAAATGCTATGGTAGAGCCGGGGGTGATCTGTGGGTAGAGCAAACTTTCCTGATAATAAATAATTAAACTTCACATTCAATATAATTCAAATTTACTCATTTACATATTTTAATACCTACTTATAGACAAATTTTTTTTCCGGTCCGTGATACAATTTCTCAATTGGTATTATTACATAAATACTGAAGTTTTTTAATACAAAAAAGGTGTACTTATCACGTGCTCTGATTAAATCACCAAAGAAATTATTAACCATACTCTAATTAGCACCGTAAAATCTTGATAACTGTTATATTTTTATAATGTAAGCAATGCAACGAGTTGTTATAAATCACTTTAACTCGAGTTAGTGAACGCCTTTCCACTTTGCGCCTAAACGTCTGTTGGCTGCAGAATGCAACAAGTGAATATCTGCAACGAGGATCTACCTAATACGAATAATCTGATAACTTTTTAGTATATCAATAAATTTAGTATTTACCTGTCTAATAAAATATTAAATAGGCACCTGATTTTTTTAGATAGGTATACCTACTTACCTAACAAACTTAGTTTTCTTTTCAGTAGGTAGGTACGTAGTCGCAGATTATTTTCTTGTAATTACCTACTGTTATTTTTTATTTTAATCTAATAAAGTCTGTTGCGTGTTGACGGTAGTACAAGTAAATAAGTAAGTAAGTAGTATAGTACCGATAATTTCTTAGTTCGAATTGATTCGGAACGTTATAGAGAGACATTCGATAATTTCGATAGTAACGTAAGCATTAATTAAACTTATCTGTCCCATACATACCTAATGAATAAGCATTACTGAATGTACCTAGACCTATTCATAATGTCTAGACAAGAGTAGTTAGTACAATATAGCTCTATTGAAGAACAGAAGGCCAAATTCACCGATTTATTGCCAAGTTCAATGACCCACTGATTATGAGGTCGCGCGTCTCATTCTATCTAGGCGCCGAATTTGTTACACGGTTCTAAATTGGCGCGGTTCGCGAAATAGAAGTTAGAATCCTTTCCCTTTAATATTATAAATTATAAATAGAGAGGTAGGTACATAATGTATTCTACCTATCTACTGTGTTCTAATTAATTACGAAGCTGAGCCGAATCTACGAGTAGCCGAATATAAAATAGGTAGGCCTACCTACATACCGGCGCGGCGGCGTAAGCAACACGTAAGTAAATGTGACGTACCTACCTACAGTTGTTCAATTGACTGCAAATGATCAGATTTGTTTTATTAGTAGCTCAAGACTAATTTCAACCCGAACTCTACTAATAGCATAATACCTATTATTACTTCTTCAGGTAGGTACCTACTTACCTACCTACTTATAATAGGTACTTTTTTTTGTTTTATAGATAGGTATGTTTTTATACTATAAACTAGTGATGTGCTTAGCAATGCAGGTACTTACCCAGTGATTGATACAGGGGTACAAAACAGATAATAAAGTCAAGAAAAATATGCCGCTAATAGGTAGGTACTATTTAATAAAATATACAAATTAGCCAACCAACTGAAAATTGATGTTAAATTCATGTAAATTATTTTGCACCTTCATTTTTCTAAGTTACCTACGTTCGCGCGCGAGTTCATTGCCGAGGGGCCTGACGTAAAGCTCTCCGCACGTCGCCCCGCCTTCTTTAATATAATGTCATTAAAGCTCAAAATTATTTATGCTCCCCCCCTTTACCTTAGGCTCCTCGGCAATGAACTCGCGCGCAAACTGTACCTACATAGGGAGGTAGGCATGACTAGGTACCTACTTTATATTGTACTATACCTACATACTTTCTTCTACAAAACTTTAAGTGAAGAGACCTGCATACCTGAAAGTTTTCCTCGTAAAGGTCTGCGAAGTCTGTCTATCCTCACTTGGCTATATCAGTTTAATGCTTCTGCTGGCGAATAATGGCGGAGGCCAAAATTTTTTTATAAGTACCTAACCTAATTACCATTTATGGATAGGAAAACTGTTTGATTTTATTTCTAGTGATAGATAAGTACGAGCTCAATCCTATTACCTACTCTACCCTTTATAATGAAGGCCTCATGAGTCCTGACAAAAAATGCTTAAAAGAAAATTTAAATAGAATAACTAATTAATACACGCGATTGTTTCTCGCTTCTCTACATTCTATAATTATAACCTGTTTAGGTTTCGTACCTACATTCTTCAGTAAAAAAATTTAAGGTCATTGTCCTATGACGAAATGAGATTTTTTTACTATCGTTTCGGTTGCGAACTTGGAGGCACAAGGCGCCATCTAGCACAACAATATCGCAACAACGTTGCTATTTCTTCCGCATTGAAAGTTTTTCTAGATGGCGCTGCTAATGATAGAAGGACGTGCAAATCTGTGATAACGATGAAAATGTCAAGGCCAATGTTATACCTAAATTACACTAAAAGATTTTACTTTAAATGAAACAAAATCTAGTTATTATTAAATACACAGTTTTATTGTAATATTTAGAAGTAGGATTTTTTTGCTCTTGTTCATATATTATCGTAAAGCCGAAATTGTTTTCGCTTCATAACCTCATTTCAGTATCTATGGACAAAGGAACTAGTGCAAATAAAATTAAATGAAAACCTTTACAATATTGTCAGTGGTGTGGTGTTTTGAACGTATATGAAAAAAAACTTAGTTAAAATCATTAAAGTATTTAATTACTTGTCACTGTAAAAATAGAAAAAATCACATTCGACAGTGTTGCAAAATTTAAATTTACCGCGTCTGGAAGCGTATGAAGTTCGCGTTGCGAATACTGGCCGATTATGATGTGAAAGATATTCCGAAGGCCGTGAGGTGCCGTGAGTGAACACGGAAATCGAGATGTGTGTGTGGTCAAAAAGACAGTGCAAGGTAGGGGTCGGGTGGCGTTTGTGATGGCAAAATTTTTGCAAATGGTGAGTTAGGAATTATTGACTAACGTGCTTCAAGTTTATTTTTGTTTGTGTTCGTGAATTATTTGTGTATTAGAAAAATTTCGTTGTTGATTGATAATTTTAAGATTCTGCGATACGGAATCGGCAAATGGCGCTACGAATTACAAGAGTTGACACAACTACGCGTTTAGAAATCCCGTTCGTCCTTCGGTCGTCAATTTGCAAGCACACGGAGTGATCTATAATGACAATTATGGTGCATCTTCACATTCCTGAAACCACGCGTTTGGAATTAGCAACTGGCACATCCAGCTTGGCGATTATAACGGTGTCAGCAAGTTGCGATTTTTTTGGCCAGCGGTACTACTTTTCTAAACTCGTTTTATAGACGACTAGAGGTTTTCGCATCCCGTAGGGTCGGTGGCCCCGCCGTCTGCCTTCTGAAGTTAAATTACATAATGTTGGGTTTCGTCGAAAGCATGCAACAAGTAGATATGTGTCGGTGCTCGGCGGGCTAACTGTCAATGTGGAGTACAGTAAGCTTGCTGCCCGCGGCCCCTATTAATTCGAGCCGCTGATGTCACTTATCTCTGCGTTCTACTATCTAGGCCCTATGGCCGCCAATTTTTTGTACATAATGGCATTAATGTAAATTTTGATAAACGGCGCACGTGTGTAAATTTTACGTTCAAGACGTCTAGTGAAGCCAAGTATGTAGTTGTTCAAATTTGTTCTAGTTTTGCCATTCGCGAAATATTTGCAAAATTTTTGCACATTATTTATTTTGCAACAGGTAAGTTAGCATGTAAACTTAGATAAATTGAAAGCAGTTTTGTTATCAAGATAATTATTTTCAGCACGGTCATTGACACTAGCACCTACAATGGACCAGCAGTTTTGCTTGCGCTGGAACAACCATCCAAACAACCTGACTGATGTGCTTGCGAGCCTGCTGCAACGGGAGGCTCTCTGTGATGTCACACTTGCCTGTGATGGGGAAACTGTTAAAGTAAGTTTTTGTTTATCACTTGTTAAAATAAACCTATATTTATATATCTTAAATATTCACTCCTTAATTTCTTTATTATTTCATTTGATTTTAATTTAATTAAGAAAGTTAACAGGGATTTTAATAGCGCAAGTATAACATTACTATTTTCAGTTACTTATACAAAAGTATTGATTATATATACTGTTATCTAGTGTTGTAATACAAGTATATTATCAATAATTAAAGCTTATATGGGGCAAGTAACAAGTAATGTAAAGCATCTCATTCTTAAATTGGTATCACAAAGTTTAGCCTGAAATTAAAGCTGTTTAAAGCCTGTATAATTTTGATGTACCATTACAGATTATTGCTTTCGATGATCCCATCATAGAACTAATAGACAAGACATATAAATTTTATCCAATACATACAAGTCCCTTAATCATTTAATTTTGATTTGTTTTCCATTATATTCTTGTTTGTTATTGTTATGTCACAACAAATTGTACTCAATATAAACAATCTCAAGTAAAGATCGTAATGTCTCATGTTTATTTGGAATGCTTCAATTGAACATGTTTATATTTAAATTCATAACTGATTAGTCAAATCTTATTTAATCAACAATGCAATTAAAAGTTTTGCATACTTATGGTTATTACCTAATTGTTCCTAGTGTTTGATCAAAATTTAAAACAGGATTGTCAGATAAGATAGTATATATGAGGACATAAAATAGATTGGTTCTGGTTTCAAATGTACCTTCTCATGAACCATTAAGCCAAGGCAGTCCACATTGTGAATATTTAAATATTTGCAAATTTTTACAAGGTTCTTACTTAAATTATGTTCTGTTGTCTGCTTTAGAAATATTACATGCAATTACCATTTATAATAACTTAAGTTGTATGTAAAAACTGACATCATACAGTACTTACATTAGAAACATGACCTTGCCTAGCATTGGGAAACTACATCCTAAATTTTAAATTCTGTCGAATTAATATGAGGAATTTTGATTTGATCGCTATGATACAGAGCCTCTTCTTTCTAAGGATATAAAAAGTCAGGAGTTGCAGTTTATAATGATAGAATTATGTTGATACATACAATATTATCATAACCATAGGTTCCCTGTTTTATATTAAAGCTTTTGCATCATTATAAACAAAACGGTAGATTCTAGTTAACATTATATAATATATCTATTGGCTTGCCACTAGCAAATCAGCAATATGCTATGTTAAGATATTCCATGCACAAATGTCAATAATGGCAAATCAAAATACAAGCAAACAATTTATTTTTTGTAATTATTATGTTATGAACAGACTGCACAATTTTAATAATTTATTACACATTAAAATAAATTATGCAAATCAAATAATTTGACTATGTACAGTTTACTCTGAAAAAATAGTTACATTTTGAAGTTAAAAATACATTTTAAAATTAGATATGATAAAATATTTATTTATGCAATATACAGTTTGGTAATTAGTGGTTGGTAATTTGATTTTGAATAGTTTAAATGCCCCTCTGACAAAACATTTGCATACGGAGAAAATATTTGTAGTAAAATATTCTTATTATTTCTATAAATATAATTGTGCCATATGAGTACATAGCATGTACTGATTGATAGTGTTTGTTAATACACTTTGATATAATAAAAGGTCAATAATATACCAGGCCCAGACACTTCCTTCACCTTTCATTTAAAATGTACAATTATGAAAGTTAAAGTTTATGCTAATAAAATGCAATTTACTTTGTAGGTCGCCAGTGAATAGTTTAGGTAGTCTGCAGAAGAGCTGCATGTTTTAACTTTCTAATTTTTATGGCACTTGTTTGGCAAGTTTTAGGGTTTAGACGTTTGAACTAGTGTATAAAGAATGTTGGTCTGTAAGAAAAAAAATTAATGCTCAAAAATCACTATTTATTATGTTATATAACTGAAACTGAAATATACTCATCACTATTTTTTAACACTTTATGTCAAACTGCACTGGGAAAAATTAGGAAACGATAACCCCTTTCTAATAGTTTCAATGTAACAATTTTAAGAGTACTTTGAGAAACAAAAAATAATTGTTATGTTACACATTCATAACACTTCATTAGGATTCTTTCCGTGTGTAATACTATATGATGTGATGAAGATTATTTCTGTTTGTTTTAGGCACACCAGACAATTCTCTCTGCATGTTCCCCATATTTCGAGAGCATATTCTTGCAGAACTCACACCCCCACCCAATAATATTTCTGAAAGATGTGCGGTTCTCAGAGATGAAGTCACTTTTAGACTTTATGTATAAGGTAAAGAAATGGACTTTTTATCTTATCATTGTTAATACAATTTATGATTTGTACTTTTTATTACATGCATAATTTGTTTACAGGGTGAGGTTAATGTTGGCCAAAATATGCTACCGATGTTCCTAAAGACTGCTGAAAGTTTACAAGTAAGGGGTTTGACAGAAAACAATACACTAAATCCTAAGGTAAGCCAACAGAGTTTTATTCCTAATTTTGCACACATACACACATAGGAACACAATTGTTCTATTAATTATATGTAGGTAGTCCAAATTAGTTTAGAAAATTACAAAATTAATAGGAAAAAATCTTGTTAAACGGCTTGAAAGTTATACTGAAATATGATAGGTAAAATAACTTTTTTAGGCACTTCTTTTTTGTGTCATAAAATATATTATCATTTTCAATAC
>DWKA01002520.1:0-10560 GCA_018249155.1 Panoquina ocola ocola
TCTGTTCTTAGGAACCATGTCATCGATTTTGATAAAAAGAAAAACGGCATTCATATTTTTAACAAAAACCTGTACTCAGCTCGGGAATCGAACCCGGACGTTTTGAAAAAAAAACTTACACCATTTTTATTTAGGTATCGATTGTGTAGGTTTTGAGCAGTAAATGTTACCATGAAACATAATATCTTAAATTAATAATAAAAGTTTCATTTGTCACCAATTTATAGGATAGCATTGAAATAAAAAATCTCACCCAAATTCTGTGTCACTCTCAATTCTCTATGTCTCAAGTTTTATACTTGTACATTATTTATCCTTATATAGTGTATTTCAGAAAGTAAGTATGTTCGATGAAATCGGAGGGTTCTCCTCCATACATCAAGTTAAAGGTTTCCTTCGCTCAAACGTATGGTATCTGAAAGCGATGGCCAGAAAATACAGCTTTCCTTTTTTCCTTTCATATAGACACGCTACGTTTACAGTCTTTATCTCTTTCTTATAATTTCGTCTTCATTTCTCCGACCTTATTTTGCGCCATACCGCTAATATAATGATATCGTTGTGTTTGGTTCCATTGTACACAGTAGATTGCTTGGAGATAAATCTTTTCAGTTCTTTTTATTACTGATTTTTCAACACAACAACGGAAGCAGTTTCGTTAAAATTGCTGCATAAAATTAAATGGGTTTACCAAGGTTCCTTACGTTGACTTATTCGTTTTTAACCTTTTAACTTTTTGATCTAATTAGCGCAAATGTTGTGATATTGTTATTCTAGATACATAGAGAATTAACGACCAAATCATTTGTTTTATATAATTAGTGAAATGTACGAACGTCAATTACTTCGTTCATTTCTAAGGTATATTTTTAGGTTTTAAATAAAACAATGTGATATCTTCAATAATTTTACTCTATTTCAATATTCTTATAAACATTAGTAACATAGTTAATACATCTACGCTTGATAGTTTATTACACAACCCTTCCTTTAACTACTTTAATCCAAGACAATTAATTTCACGGCCTTCTCATGTGATTACCTAGATACGCGTGTTTGATGAAGAACAAACAAATAAGTACATTATATTTACATTTGAGGATATTTACAAAATACAGACTATATGTACACTAATATTTCTCTGAAATAATGTGACTTGTTTTTATATCTAGATTATAGTAATATCTTATTTCTAAAAAAACATAAATCTATTGGAAACTATATCTGAACATATATTTTTTAAATTGTTTATCATTTACAATATTGGTAGATACGTAATTAAACTTAATGTTATTAATTTTAAAAATACACAGTTCATCAGTGTCATATATATTTCATGTGTGTTATAATTATAATATACATATATATTTTATTTTTTCAATGTCGTATTCAATTTTCGTTGCTCATATTCTGTCTATAGAAATCGGGAACAAGGTCATCAAAAATAGGGCTTTTCTTTAAACGTGCTATGAATGGGATTGCACAATGTCGAAAGTATGTTAGCGTGTTATTACCAACTGACAATGGACCAACGTTTGCTAAGTATATGCTAGAATGGAATTATTAATAGTCTGTCTTCTCCCAAAATCATCCCAGTCGTTTGATAGATGGTTTCCTTCAAACCATTTCATCCCGTAAGTTAAGATCGATTTGCGAGCATTATCAATCTATTTCGAACTATCGAAATCCAAAACGGTAGATATGAAAAGTTAATAATTAATTTGATATAAATGCGTTTTTGCTTTCAACAAACTGACCATTAACTACGCTATCGATATTCACTCTCTGAGTTTGTACAACACTAAACAGTTCGGCGGTTTTATCTATTTACATTGAAACTGCTCGCAATATGCGTGTTCCTACGCGAGTAACAAGAGTTTTATGACATGAATAGATAACGAATTATTTATTCACGTGCTTTCAGTATACATAAAACATTACTTCGTAAGTAGTTACGCAAGACTCTTCGTTTTACTTCGTAGGCTGCTACGAAAAATACTACGCATTTACTTCGTAGACAGCTACGAAAACGCTACGTGTTTTAAGGTGTTTTATCACGGAGATTGTTTGAAAAGAAATCGATTTTACCTTAATCGCCAAAATTATACGTAAAAAAACTAAACTTTTGTTTTGTTGTACACAAATGAAATTTACACATATGTATAACTATAAAGTTTATCTTATAATAAGTTACAGACACGTAGTTGATATTTAAAATATGACTTAGTTCATTCAGATCAATTCAGTGATGGTACGTCGCTCTACATCTTTATTATCTGTAATAAAAACGCTTCATCGTGATAACCAATAGATGATCCTTTTTAAAATTCGAAAGAGCGTAACGATTATGTTAATTTTCCTTCAAGTTTATTGAGCCAGGCAGTATACATTTATAAGAAGTAGGAAGATATGAGTATATGAAAAAGGCTGAATATTCATTACATTAAAATGAATACAGGAGGTTATTGTTGGATGAAACGGGAATGGTTAATATTGAATTATTTTAAAAGCATGTAAAGTGTGGTTTGTGTATTGTAGTAGTAAATTAATTTGATGTATGAATTAAATGAATTATATTGAATCGTTTCATCTACCAATCTCGAGGTATTGGATTTTTTAAGAGAATATTATGATCGTTTTAAACTGTCATTAACGATTTTCTCGCGTTCAAAATATAACAAAATTATTGTTAAAATCGGTAAATTACCTAGGTACAATTAACATTAAAATTATTCTAAAATAAATTACTGAATGAATTCTATAAAAATCCATACATCACCTAGAAACATGATACGTGCGTGCGGTCAAACTGATGATTGAGTTCGGATACTGCGGTTACTTTGTGAATTCACGAAAGGCCTGAGCGATATTGGCACATCAAAACTTAGTCCATTAACACCTTCCGTTATATTCGAATTTAATAACTGAAAAATATTGCAAGTTAATCTACATATACATATTATAATGTAAGTGCTAACATAAATTGTCGTAATGTAAGTTTGAATTCATTGTTGTAATTTAGACACGTTTTAATGTGAAATGGGGTTTTATCTTGAATTAAATGTAACTGCCCACAACATAACGAATCACTTACACGTTTACAATGCAAGTATCCAAGAGTTTTAATTACTTGAGCGGCATAATGTAGAATACTCAAAATACGAAACAACAGCTTTCTCTTCCGCGACAACAACATCACATCAAGATGGAATAAACAAATCTTCGCCTACAATAACTAAGAACATATTGACTCATCGACAAAGACGGTGTAGAGTGGCTACGCGTTGTGGTTTCTTGGGATACACGCCCGTATTTGCTTCGCTGGTTTCCGTCCTGCTTCATTTACTTCATTGAGCTTTGATTAAAGCGTCTGTAATATTATTACCGAGATAATTGCCTACACTGTGTACTTTGAATAATATTATGATCATTAAAGCGTTTATTTTGTGAGAGCTGTTATGATTTTATTGGTTAGGATATTCTCAATCCTTAAAAATTTTCAAGAAAATGTAATCAGGTGGTTATATAGTTAAAGTTGTCGATAACAATCAATTGATAATAAAGTATTGTCATTGATATAATTATGTAAATCCTTCTCATATGTATGATTCGATAATGGGAATTAATCGTTCCTGAAATTATCTAAATAACCTGTATAACACTGTATAACTGTATACATTTAACACTAAAATGCTATTAACCAGGATATACAGCAAGTTTATTTTTCATAGCACTTCCCAATATGTAGGTGTTATAACAGATTGCAAGACTTCGAATCGGTAAGAGATACAATGCACGTAGTAGCTAAGTACATTGAAACCATTATAAAAAGCGTGAAGATTAAGTATTACTGGGAACTGATATAAATGATGTACGTAATAAAGTATAATATATCACTCCGTCCGTGAAGGAACAGGTCGATATTTTCCATTGGTTGATTTCTGTGCAATGCGGAGCGTGAAAATATGATACAGTCGAATAGAGGAATCTATTAATAACGTCTTACTTCCTTAACTGCTATAGAAACCAGATAACATTATATATCGTTTTCTCAGAATCATGGAAACGTTTAGAATTAATTGGAATGAAAGAGGACATCTTTATATCTGATAATTTGCTTTATTAACATTTACTGTGTTTGTCACAATTACGCTTAATGTATCAAAGTACGTACCTACTTGAAAAATACAATCAACAAAATATAAAAGTGATTTGTACGAAATTATTGAAATATGTAGATGAGTTATTTCACCATCTCTTCTAACACATAACACATTTCAATTATTCACAGGGAGAATCGTTCGTAGTGAGACATAGGTAAATTTGACATGATCAAATGCAAATAACGTGGTGTAGGGACAGGCGAGCGGATTAGATACGTAACACACAGATTAAGCCCCTTGCTTAGATTGAATCTCAGTTCATGGAAGGATCGGAATAACGAAATCGATTTTCTCTTAATCTCGCTATAGGATTAAGATGGTGGCGAGGCTTAGTTAGCTGTAAAAACAAAGAGAATCCACGACGGATAATCGTCTTCGGTCTCCGGCCATAGACCTTTGAAATTAAATGCGCCTAGTTAATTGCCTTAAAACCATTTATCGTTGAAACGAATATCTCAAGCTACCTTGTTCCGTTTTCAAATGTTATCTACAGAAACGTAAAGGAAAATGGCATTTAAATGGTTTCGCCTTCGATTCAGAATGACGTACTATAATAAAATCTTCGGTATTAAAGCTAAGCAAAAAAATTATAATGATTTCATATCCGAAATTGACAATACATTTTATATCAATTAGTTTAACGACTTGCAAGAAGTCGAATTAAACATTATCTTTGGTTTTGTCGTTGTATTTTAAATACTTGTAATAAGAAGATCCAACATGCTTATAAACTCATTTACGTACAAACATTATGCTACAAACATTACGCTTAATCATAATTCATTAATAATTTACAATTTGCTTCCTTTAAAACGCTGGAAGTTGCTTATCAAATTAAATTGGTCATCTGTGACAAACGTACCTAGTCATGAGACCGAGAATTTCGATAGGAAATAGATTCTGAAAGAAAACAAGAATAAGTACTACAGTAATTGAAATGATGGCTTGAGTTGTGGTGAGTCGTTTCGTGGGTAGTCGGACGATGGTAGAAACAGTAGCGAGAGTGGTAAGAAGAGCATGATTGACCCGTGGAGGCGTTGAACCCGAACTCTGCATGGCCGCCGGTCTCTCCCCGCTCAACACGTGGACTATCACCGATGCCGATTCTGCACAAAAAGTCACACGTGAAACTACATTATTATTTTACCCAAGAACCAAACCATGTTATCCCTTGTGTAACAATTTGGCTTCACTCGGAACTATCCATGTTAAAATAATCTTAGTTTAGATACATAGTTAATCCACAGGAGATTTACATATACGAGGATATTGCGGTATTTTGTACCTACAAGTCTCAGAGGGAAAATACCATTTTATCTGCAGAGGCGTAGTAAGTGAACTAAATCCGATTGGCAAACGGAATAAGGCAAATTGGAATTAACAGCTTCGTAAGTTTACGAAGTATTATTTAAATGTTAACACTGGAATAGTTTATAGATAATTTAATTATTATTTATAGTATTCGTGATAGTAATGTATATTAATGATGAAGTAGAGTACTGGTAGTAATGTAGTCTACGAATAAAAGAAATTAGAAAAATCTGATTCACATAGCACACAGATAATATTTGAGAATTAGTACCCTATCAAAGAACAAATAATAAATAATATTATTATACTCTCATTCAAAAATTATGACTTGTTATTAAGTTCGATAAAAAAAATTCAGTCTGGAGTAAAACAATGAACATTGTTTATGTTATGGTTACAAAAAATGTTATGGCATAATAAAATCCTTTCGATTATCGTAGCATTATACAGACCTTATTTTGATTGTTATTGTTACCGATTCTCGTTCTAAATTCCTTTAATACCACATTCTAGACCAACTCTTACCATTTCAATTGAGCTAACGACAGTGTTAAGGGCTAAATTGCAAACAATTTTCGCGTCACACACACTCTTCGTTATTTTATATATTTCTGCAAAAGGCATCAATAATATTTCAAACGTTTCATTTAGAAAGAGTTTTATTGTGAAATTCTGTGATTTTATTTTACATCAAAGTAAGCTTTGGTGGATTGAATAGATAACGTTGGGAGCTTTACGCTTTTTAGAACACTGGGTTCGAAAAAGCTTTCAAAAGATATAAAATTCGTCCGGAAGTGGAAAATATTTTAATTTCGATTCCAGTTATTTTAAGGACAATTGTGAATTTATATGCTACAAACGTTTATGTAAACAATCGTGACAGTAATTACAGTTTCGCCCTTAATTGTATTTGGGATCTTTAACAACACGAATTCGACTGTGTAGGAATGTAGTCATTACTCTTGATGATTTTTAGTTCGGTGTGTAGGAATGTTGGTTAATTTTAGTTCTGTTGTACACAACAGTCTCCTAGAGATATTTCACTTTAAAAATGTAAATTCACCCACGTAGAAAATTTAATGACAATAGAATCTTGTATAAAATTGCTATACTAAAAATGAATAACTGCCTCCGCTCTCAAAGTATTTCTACTAGACGAAGCGTTTTCATAAGTTTTACCTAGTTTTATCTCCCGGGAACCTTGGGCTTCTCACGTCGCATAAAGATATTGAATAGAACACATTATGTTCAGTTATTTATTATACATTAAATATAACTTTAAACTTGGCCTATTCCGCTTTATTTTGTACTATAGCAATTACGTATCAAAGAAAAAATACATTAAAAATGCCACAAATCTTTCTGTGGTGGGTAAGTACTGATCGATAAAAACAATGTATACAAATTACAGTAGGTAGGTAACTAATATTTTTTTATTATTACTGTATATCTATAAATTATTATTCCACACCAAGAAAGAAAGAAAGAGAGAGAGAAAGAGACATTGGACCGAATTTAGCCTCGGCATTGCATCAAAACATTTTGAACTTTACTGAAAGTCATAGATAGATACATAATATTTTGGAGTTTTGTCTTTCTACTACACACATTTCAATTTGAGACCTACTATCATTTCATTACTTTGACTTAATCATAAATTATGGATATCTGGATTAATTAGATTATTATTAAATAGGCATTGACCATCCAGCATTTAACCCAATAAATGCTCGAAGGCATTGACTAACCTGAACTGCTCGGGGCGCAGGTATAGTTCCCAGAGTCGTGGGGCGCCGCCCTGGCGATCAGGAGTCGACTTGTCCTCGTCCGCTGTTCAGTCTCCACGCTGATGCCACCCCGCTGAGCATAGTTAACAACTTGCTCGCCTCGGTACCAGTAAATAAAACTGCAACATAAATTCGTTCGGAATTTAATTAAATCTATAACCCTGACAAATGACCCGATCGAATGTTTTATGCCATCGTTTATAGTCCAATATTTATTGTTTGTGTTTATTTAATGCTGCGACGCGTGGCAATTAATGTACAGGAAATTGGTGTTTTATCAACCTTTGGCAAAGAGTTACTAGACTAGGTAATTTGAGATATAATTTTTATTACGTTACGTAAAGTTTACTTTAATATTAATAACCTTAAAGAATTATTTTTAATGTTTATTATAGAAATCAGGAGGATCTACTTTTATCAGATAGCAAAATTTCGCCATGAAATGATAGGTTTAATAATAATTATGTTTGCGGTTGTATTTACGTTGAATAACAATGTATTTTAATTTTAAACTTGAGAACAAAACAATATTAATTTATAAAACCATACTTAATTAATGACCTAATTTAATATTCATTATCAAAAATATTTGTTGTATTAATAAAATTAAAACATAATTTTTCAATTATGTTCTGAAATATAATAAATTAATAGTTTTCGACGAAATGGGTGGAAACTTTCGTATCAAGGCTTTAATAACAGAGGGTAGACGTCCTATTATATGCTACTCGATACGGCGAGCGTGATACATGCCCGGGGCTAAATGGGTTCTTGGGAGAATATGAATAAGGGTAATAAATTGTCTACATTGACGGCTTTATTTTAAAAGCATATTGAAACTTCAACGATACTTAATAAAATTATTACTTTATATTACAACGAAATAGATATGCGAGTATACCTAAACAGTAAATGTTGAAATAGATATATAATAAATAACGCTTGAAATCGGTTAATAGAAACCGAAAACGTTGTAAAATTAGGTAGATTAAAAATTTAGGGATATTTTAAGAACTTCCTTAGAAAACTATAATAGCGGTATACCAGAATTATTTAAGCTACAAGTTGTTTAAAACTGTAGTAGGTACCTACTTATTTTATATACAATATGCCGTGAAAATCGTAAACCTACATTAAGTGGTTTATTTTTCATAATTATAATGTTATTATAATTTGTACTTAATGTTATGTACGAGTCAAACTAATTATTTTTTAGTTCAGTGCCGTCAAAGTTAGGCTGTAAAAATAAAAGTAATTTTCATTACTATTTCATTGACTAAAACTTAACAAAAAACAGAAACAGGATGCTACATATATTTTAATATCAGTCTAAGCGGAGTTCTAGCAAATAAAATAATGTAATAATAACAATTAGCATTTAATATTTCTGCAATCCAAGTTACCAGTTTCACGCTTGTTATAATATTGTTCCGATTCCTAAATTACCGCAATTACATATTCTAATTGAAAATTGTAAGCGTATTCTGTGTTTGAATACGCTGATTGGATTTCGCTTGATAAATATTTTGACGAGCAAGATATTGGTTTGTCTAAAACACCCGATTGCAGCTTGTTTAAAACAGGGTGTATTCTAGTTGTATTAACGAGTATAAACTACGAGTAAAACTAAATTAAGTAAATAAAATTTGTTTAAACGAATGCACGTGATATTTTACATGGTAAAAAATTATCCATGGTCAGAGGACACATATACAATACCTACAATACCTTCCTAATATATACCTAAAATAAATTGAGTGATCCTAAGACATAATTCAACTTTTTTATGATTACAACACTGTTCACTTAAACTATTTTGCGTTTTTCACGAGTTATGCTTTTTAAATAAAATAAGTACATTGAAATCCTGTTGAAAGGAAGGCATTTCCCTTACTTACTATTCGATAGTGTGAGCGTAATGCACGCCTAAAGGTTGCTTAAAACGGGTTCCAACGAGAATGTGAGGAGCCGTAATAAATTACCCATATTGACGGCCGTATTAAAGTGGTGATTGTATTTTTATGTGAAAATACCAGTGTATTTTTATATCTCATTAAATTACTGTCGGTATACGAGTATACTATAGCAAGGCTGGGTCAATTTTAAGTTAATATAATTTTATGATAATATGTTCCCGTATTGCGTCTTTTATGTTCATATCAATCAATACTTTTTTTACAGTCATCCTTATAAAAATCTTTATAGTTTGTCTTTATTTTTCAACTGAGTGAAGTATAAAATGAGTTAACAATTTATTGTCTTTGTGAATTTATTTATTTTGTAAAACCTTAAGCTACTGCCTACTGCCTAATGGAATACTCTACCAGTCAGCCCTGGTGATTGAAGAATCGTGATAGGCGCAAATACACACAAATGTATTCTCACATATTATATAATATACATATAAATATAGTCCTATCAATATATATACATAACGTAAATTAAATATACTTTGTATATACAAGAAACACAGATATATATCATATAATAATATGCATTGTACATATAAAACGAAGTGCGTCATTGTCTAACTATTGTGCTCGTGTAAACAAGTATCAGTTGCAAAATGATTGGAAGTCCTTTGATAATGAGCCGACAAACCACATCAAACCAGCTACTAATTGTATATTATTATCGAGCATTCCTCTTGACTTGTCAAAAGTAAACCATTATTATTGAAATTAATATTATATGTCACAGTGCGAGAGCGTCATTATTGCTTAATATTACATGCATTATTTTGTTTTTGGGCACGTTAATTAAAATTACAAATCAGGTTTATAAGTTTGAAGCCTTGTAATTAAACGTACATTCCAGAACTATAAAATCCTGGTTGAAATTATATTATCTAGTTTTAATTTTTTCCTTGTTTCCATTATCTCGTGCTTGCGGAGATCCTATATTGCATTAGGTTCAATTACTGAAAGGCAGCTATTTTTTCTGAACTCAATGCTCCAAACAGAGACTAACAAGTATTACATACAAAAGTATTAAGTTTTATCCCATTTTAAACAAATACACAATATCACTTGTTTTATTCGATAATGTACTACTCGTAAATATAACGCTTCTCAATTAACTGTAGCTACCAGACATCGGTGTTATCTCTCTAAAAAGTGTTTTAAAAGGTTGAGCGGTATAAATTGATAACACTTATAGTAAAATTCAACAGCATCTCAATAGTAAAATTGCATCGCGCGAGCACGATTCATAAATAGGAAATTCAATAAAGCCGACTGAAGTGGTTACAGAAGTTTAGTATAACAGCCAATAGAGTAGTCGCAAATTATTTCAGCTTT